>CM056057.1:174177131-174471153 GCA_029574335.1 Rana kukunoris
GAGAGAGAGAGAGAGCTATACCGAGAGAGAGAGAGAGAGCTATACCGAGAGAGAGAGAGAGAGCTATACCGAGAGAGAGAGAGAGAGCTATACCGAGAGAGAGAGAGCTATACCGAGAGAGAGCAATACCAACAATGGGAGAGGGGGAGAGAGAGCAATACCAACAATGGTAGAGGGGGGGGGGAGAGAGAGCAATACCAACAATGGGAGAGGGGGAGAGAGAGCAATACCAACAATGGGAGAGGGGGGAGAGAGAGCAATACCAACAATGGGAGAGGGGGAGAGAGAGCAATACCAACAATGGGAGAGGGGGAGAGAGAGCAATACCAACAATGGGAGAGATAGGGAGAGGGGGGGGAGAGAGAGCAATACCAACAATGGGAGAGGGGGGGAGGGAGCAATACCAACAATGAGAGCAATACCAACAATGGGAGAGGGGGAGAGAGAGCAATACCAACAATGGGAGAGGGGGAGAGAGAGAGCAATACCAACAATGGGAGAGAGAGAGAGCAATACCAACAATGGGAGAGGGGGGAGAGAGAGCAATACCAACAATGGGAGAGGGGGGAGAGAGAGCAATACCAACAATGGGAGAGGGGGGGAGAGAGAGAGCAATACCAACAATGGGAGTGGGGGGAGAGAGAGCAATACCAACAATGGGAGAGGGGGAGAGAGAGCAATACCAACAATGGGAGAGGGGGAGAGAGAGAGCGCAATACCAACAATGGGAGAGGGGGAGAGAGAGCGCAATACCAACAATGGGAGAGGGGGGGAGAGAGAGCAATACCAACAATGGGAGAGGGGGGAGAGAGAGAGCAATACCAACAATGGGAGAGGGGGGAGAGAGAGCAATACCAACAATGGGAGAGGGGGGAGAGAGAGCAATACCAACAATGGGAGAAGGGGGAGAGAGAGCGCAATACCAACAATGGGAGAGGGGGGAGAGAGAGCGCAATACCAACAATGGGAGAGGGGGAGAGAGAGCGCAATACCAACAATGGGAGAGGGGGAGAGAGAGCGCAATACCAACAATGGGAGAGGGACACCCAAAAAACAGAGAGAAGGAGTGAGCTACACAAAAAGAACTAAGGGTTAGTGAGATGGACCAAAATGAAGATATAATTAGAGTTATACTTCCAATTCGCATGGCAGGCGAATGTGACTGACATTAACATTCTGTCTTAGGTTCCAATACAGGCAAATATTCGGACCCATTTCGCACCAGAACTGGTGAACAGGGACCTACCAGACCCCAGTCATGAACCAGAGGCCGCATATGTGTGAACCCGGCCTGAATGTCTCCCATTTGTTCCCTTTTGGTCTGTTAAATTGCAAAAAAACAAAACCCTGTCAATCCTTCTAGAATTGAAATGCAGTCTTGTGTTCTCTTCAGTGTTATCAGGACTAGATTACACATCCCCCTTGTGTAAGGGAAAGAAAGAAGAAGAGAGATGATTTATAGTCACAACACTTCCTGTCCTAGGGTGACAATGATGCTCCATTGATACAGTATGGCAAATGATCGTTGTCACCCTAGGACAGGAAGAGTGTTATTGGCCAAATAAAAAAACAAAACAAAACAAAAACAGAAAAAAAAAAAACGAACGCAGCCACCACATCCAAGGACTGGTACGCTGCCATGTATTTCAACTGTGCTCTTGAGTTTAGATATACTTTAACCCAATTAAACAAAGGGAGAGGGATAAACCAATGGAAGGTTATAGAACATATATCAGTGTTTCCACCAGCTTCGCAGAGCTTTATGCAGGCGGGCAATGAAGAAATCGCAGTGCAAAGGGCAGGTTGGGACCAGCAGGTACCATCCTCAGCTGTGCAAACACAGACAGCTGCCCACAGTGTAACTTTTACCTGTAAAGTGCCTCGTCACGGAAACCTACACACGCCTGCATGGAAATGTACAGTATTAGAAGCAGAGAGATTTCAGATTTATGACACAGGGGAGAAGTAATTATTTGTCCTTCCCTGCTGAGGAGGCAGAGAATATAAACCTGGGAGCCCAGCTCTTCTCCTCTCCTGTGTGCTCATCTCAAACTGCCAACCAGCTATAAATCGCATTACCTTTTACCTTATGACAGGTGGTAATTTAACAATGCTGGCAGCATACAATTAAATTCAGTTGCTTCTGCATTTCCCAATCACACAAGCACTGCAAAGAGAAGGGCTCTTACTTTGTGAATAATTAATAGCACTGTTGTACACCATCAGCATTCCTATTGAATTGTCCGAAATTCAAGCTGTGGTTGGTCCTGCCTCCATCCTCCGGATCTGAAGATCCAATTAGATGGGTGGAAATTTTTCAGCCACACAACAGTCACATCCAATCAGCTGCAGCCACTGTTTAGGTATTCTGACAGCTGCGGGCGCTGGCTTTTACATCACAATGGCTGGCAGGAGATTTGTCCATCTGCACCGTTTAGTACTGTTGGGGAATTGAGTGACTTCCCTGGTTTAGGTCAGCTCTAAAACTGGGTACACACGTATCAAGATTCTGCTGGTTCAGCAGGAACCGGACACATTTTGATATATGTAACCCTGCTGGAAAACCAGCATTCAAATCAGCTGCTGCAATCAATGGCTGCAGTGCTGATCTGTGTATTCCGATGGGGGAGGAGTCTCCACTGTCAAAATACAATAGCACAGTGGGGGAGATACCTGCATCTACTTTGTTTGCATGGATGAAAAAAATCTGGAAAAAAAATAAATAAATAACTTGTGTATACCAAGCTTTGGGGAGAAAGTCACTGTAGGAGTGTCACGGGTTAACTAATGAATCTAGGCAGTAATCTGGGTTGGAGGTTTTGGCTAGTTGTTAAACAGTTGGGTCTCGGACAACAAGCACAACTTTGTAATTGGCCAAAGCAAGCATTAAAAAAAGACTGCCGAATCAAAAAAAAGGTATGGGGCACTGAGATGGAGACAATAGTAAGAGTTTTTTTTAAACCTTTAAACTAAACTAAAGGGAATGGATCCCTCCTCAGGTTCCCATTGTAGAGATTTGCATTAATTTCCTGTCTCTGAGACACAACAGAAAGTAAGTAAAGGTCCTCTCTTTGCTGCCATCAGAACCGGTGCCCTCAATGGAGAATGTCCCACTCGATTGCTATATAATTTTAGATTTTTCACCATATTCTGAGAAATAAAGAAGTTGAATCTCCTCCCCAGTGAAAACTCAGGCAAAATACAAACCTGGCAGAGGTTTTAACCATTCCGTCTTTCCATATGCAAATGGCATTCATGCAGGTCTGAGTGGCATCGATTGTGTAGTGCCAGTGCTGTTAACGTTGTTACAATGCAACTCTGTTTACTTTACTAAAATATCACAAAATGACATTTTATTCATGGTTATGGCCCACAGCGGAGAAGCAATGTGGTTAGATGCACTAATATGAGGTGCAAAAAAAAAAAAAAAAAAAAGTAGCCTGTCTGCATTTTTATGCAAAGCAGCGTAACCGACCTCAACGCTGTGTTTTGGTGTGAATAAGGCATATACATCCTAATGTGTGGGGTGGCTCCGCTGTGTGCAGTGTATGGCCCTCTGCAATTACAGTGATAAAATATAGGATAGATTTCTACTGTCCACAGGGGGAAGCAACCAAAGCACTTTCTCCTGGAGACTAGTGCATGTCTATATGTTATTTCTAAAGTCGGCAACAACTCTACCTTCTTTGCCTCGCCAAGCAATAAATACGATACACAGCAAGGGTTTCTTGGCACACCAAAAACACGTGTGGGTACAAGCCCAATGCTAGGACCTCAGTAGATACCTTGCCAGATTACATGATAAATGATTTGTCCATTTACACATGGTTCAGTGACCTGAAAATGGCCTATTTAATAAGTCGATGCAAGGAGAAGGATCATGTACACATTGTGGTTACCATAGCAACCAGATGTCCGTACACTCTCCGCTCCCTTAAAGATGAACTCCAGGATTATTTTTTGCAAACACAAGTTAAATAAATGAATACAATGTTAAGACTATCATAGGTCCAAATAGTTGCTGGTTACTGCAAAAATGACAGTGAAGGGTTCCGTTCATCCTCCCTTTCCTCTCCCGTGCCCATTCACAATCTTTTGCAAGGTACTCTGAATAGACAAGACGAGATCTTGTCATTCATATGCCCTTCCTCTCCCTTTGACCATTTACAGAACACCTTGCATCTTGTGAAAATTCAAGGCTTTTTGTGAACAGACAAAGGCAGAAGAAATAAAGGCAATGTTGTGATCCTCATGTTCGCAGCCGCTGCTTTTCATCTGCACAATGGTGGAAGTATAGCTCTGTGTCAAGGATCCAGCATTAGAGCAACTGTGATTTTTGCAGTAACCAGCAACCAGTTGAACTTAGGATAGTTTTAAAAAGACTAAGTGGCAGCTCTAAGGAAGGTTTGGTTTATATATGAGAGCAGTGGTGGACCAATATGCTGCTAAATGACCCAAGGGGTTTTTACAATTCAGCACTGCGTCGCTTTAAAGCGGAGTTTCACCCTAAATATAAGCCCTCCCCTGTGATCCAGCATACTGGCGTCAGCGCCAGTATGCTGTTTTTTTTTTTTTTTTTTTAATCCATGTACTTACTGTATTATGCTGAATTTAATTTTTTTTACCCCGCGGTGGACGGCGCCAGTATAGCGCGTCACATCTTACGAAAGTACCCGAAAAGGACTCGGGTAATCTCGGCGAAAATGCGGCGCCTGCGCACAGACCTAGGAGCTGACTGCGCAGGCGCCGTATTTCTCCGAGTCCTATTTCGGCGTTTTTCGGAGGGCGTGACGCGCCATAGCCGTAGGACTCGGAGAAATACGGCGCCTGCGCAGTCAGCTCCTAGGTCTTTGCGCAGGCGCCGCATTTTCGCCGAGATTACCCGAGTCCTTTTCAGGTACTTTCGTAAGATGTGACGCGCTATACTGGCGCCGTCCACCGCGGGGTAAAAAATAAATAAAAATTCAGCATAATACAGTAAGTACATGGATTAAAAAAAAAAAAAAACAGCATACTGGCGCCGACGCCAGTATGCTGGATCACATGGGAGGGCTTATATTTAGGGTGAAACTCCGCTTTAACAGACAATTACGCGGTCGTGCGCCGTGGCTCCAAACAAAATTTGTGTTGTTTTTTTCCCACAAATAGAGCTTTCTTTTGGTGGTATTTTATCGCCACTGAGATTTTTATTTTTTGCGCTGTATACGAAAATAGAGCGACATTTTTGAAAAAAAAAAAAAAAAAAAAAACATTTTTTACTTTTTGTTATAAGAAAAATCGAATAAACTAAATTTTAGTCAAACATTTAGGCCAAAATTGATTTAGCCACATCTTTAGTAAAAAAAAAAAAAAAATCACAATAAAAAAAAAAAAAAAAAAAAAAAAAAAAAAAAGGTACCTAGCAGGAACAGCGACACTAATACAGCGATCAGAAAAATGATCGCTTAGTGACACTGGCAATAGGGAGTGAAAGGGTTAACTAGGGCGGTGATCAAGGGGTTAAAACTTTATTAGGGGGGGTACTGGGGCTACCCTGAACCTAACACTAACTGCCTGTCACACTGACACTAAATGCAGTGATCATACATATATGATCACTGCATTCAGTGACACTGAGGGGGGGGGGGGTAGCAAGGGGTTAAGTGTGCCTGCGTGTCCTGGTGTCAGTGTAGCGTTGTGCAGACTTACTATGTGATGTGATCTCCGCTCAACGGCGGTTGAAAAAAACGCCAAGAGCAAAGATCACATCACTTCCTGATGCACTGCAGGGGAGTGCGCGCATTGGCTGGGAGCGATCCAGAGGGGGCGGACAAAAACGAACCGCCACCCCCCCAGTACGGATCGCTCCTACAGCCACCGGGACCTTAGCATGTACCGGGGGGGGGGTCCTGATCGGACCCCCGACCCACGTCAAGGCAGCCACGTACAGGTACGTTAATGTGCCTGTCTGTGCCATTCTGCCGACGTAAATGTACATGCGGCGGTTCTTAAGTGGTTAAAAGGGGTTGTAAAGGTAAAAAAAAATCCCTAAATAGCTCCCTTTACCTTAGTGCAGTCCTCCTTCACTTACCTCATCCTTCCATTTTGCTTTTAAATGTCCTTATTTCTTCTGAGAAATCCTCACTTCCTGTTCTTCTTCTGGTGTGGAGTGTCATGCTCGCCCCCTCCCTTGGACTACAGGAGAGTCAGGATGCTCTCTACGTTGCAGATAGAGAAAGGAGGTGTGTGTTAGTGGGCGTCCTGACTCTCCTGTAGTCCAAGGGAGGGGGCGAGCACGACGCCCCACACCAGGGAGAAAGTCTTGCATTACGGCATTGAGTTACAGACAGAAGAACAGGAAGTGAGGATTTCTCAGAATAAATAAGGACATTTAAAAGCAAAATTAAAGGATGAGGTGAGTGAAGGAGGACTGCACTAAGGCAGGCATCCTCAAACTACGGCCCTCCAGCTGTTGCGGAACTACAAATCCCATGAGGCATTGTGAAACTCTGACATTCACAGACATGACTGAGCATGATGGGAAATGTAGTTCCTGAACAACTGGAGGGCCATAGTTTGAGGACCCCTGCACTAAGGTAAAGGAAGTTATTTAGGAAAACGTTTTTTTACCCCTAAGTAAGGCCCCTTTCACACTGGGGCGTTTTTCGAGCGAAGCCTCATCTGCAATCTCAAGGTCCTGGTAAAGCTCTGCTAAGACTCTTAACGTTTTAGGGTGTTTTTGCAGTGCCTCAGTGTGAAAGGGAAAGGGGCGTTTTTGGAGCGTTTTTTTTTTTCAGTGCCCAAAAGCTGCTCCAAAGATGCTGCTTTCAGGACTTTTCTCAACTCCCCGCCAGTGCAACGCCTCACTGTGAAAGGGTAAGGCGTTTTTACAGCGCTTTCAATTCATTTCAATGGAGAGGGGCGTTTTTGGAGCGTTTTTTTTAGCACTCAAAAGCTGCTCCAAAGATGCTGCTTGCAGGACTCAGTGTGAAAGGGTCCATTGAGATGCATAGAGAGTGTTTATAAGCGTTTTAATAGCGCTATTTTTAACGCAAAAACGCTGTAAAACGCTTCAGTGTGAAAGGGGTCTAAAGGTGCGCATGACTTACTGACCAACATCTGATGTTTACAAAAAAAAAAAAAAAAAATTGTTTCCAATTGGTTAATACATATTTGTCCACATCCTTATTGGTCTTTGCACTGCCACACCGAAAGTCCAAAACATTTCTGAGAATGACTTGGGTGATGCCATTGCTAATCCGCTTCTATTAGTCGTTTGGCTAGTAAATCTGACCAATGGGGTTCAAAAAGATTTAAGTCAACAGTCTGGAATAAGTGTTCATGCTCATTAGACGTCCATATTTGTATACCTGCTCTAGGTAAGGGACACAATGTACTGAAGCAGGAGGGTAAACATGACAGCCAGGAAACTAGCATTTGCAGAATAAGAAGTAGCATAGCATTAGTAGTTCTGGCAGCCTCTAGGTTGCTCTATGAAAAGGTTTCCATTAGGAACTGCAGCAGAAGAATGTTGTTCACGCTGTGATGTATAACAAACATGGAACACATAGGCTTCATTAGAATGTCCTCCAGTGAGTGAATTTCTCTGATCATTACAAAAGGATTTAAAATTTAAGGCTATCATTGAGAAGCATGTACAGCATAAATGGAAAGTTATTTATTACGTCCGTGGAAAACAAACAAAAAAACACACATCAATGCTTTTCAAGGCCGCATTTACTCTTTTGCGTTTTAGGTCCAGATGTTTTCCATTTAAATGAATGAAAACCCAAGAGCGTCCGTACTGACATGCACTTTAACATTCATTGCCAAGTATTTTACATTGCATGTCAACATGCATAACAACGTGCCTTAAAACCTGTGTATGACATGTGCTTTTAGAAGTGTGAATAGGCCCTTACAGATATTTTGCAGCAACCTGGAGATTTCCATTGCCTGCATTTGCTGCTCCTCAAACCTGTACTGCCTGTCCGTAAAGATGCTTGAGCTGGCAGCATCACTAATGCGTTTTGGGCAATAGACATACTTTGGATGCTTACTGGCTTATCAAAGAAGCAAGATAATTAGGAAGCAATGATGTATGTGTATTCAGGCGCGTGTGCCTGGGTAAAGTGAGGTCAATTAGTATTCGGGAGGAATGGGTTAAGACATCAAGTTGTCCGCAGTGTGACAGATAGAGTTAAGAAAACAGAGCTCTACAATGATTTTATTCACTACCCACAAAACTAGGCAATCGTTGCCAGATCGGGCCACAGCGTCATGCCTATGGGAAGTGCCAGTCACTCCTGGCCTTCGCTTCTCGGGAAGGGGGGTGAATAGCGATAGTTCATGCTGAAATAATTATTTTACCCCAAGGTAACCTGGAGCAGGTCTGTCTTCACAACATAAACATTGAGACAATGTGCAATCCGAGCAAGTAGGTTTATAGAAAATGAGATAGTTAGTGTTCAGAATGTTACTGTACACCCAACTGACTTCTGTCAATTACACGTTTTATAGTGCCAAATCATTTGTAGGCTGGCCGTAGGCATGAAATGGCATTGGGAAGATAGATTAAATGCTGAAAGATCTTTCTGCAGAGCAATTTAGCCCTCCTATTCTACTTAGCCAAACATGGTATGTTTATGATCTTATGAGTTTTGGTAAAACATTAATCATCCAGGAAGATAACATTTTGGACATTTCTCTCCCCACACCCCTCCCCCCAAAAAAAAAAAATTGGTCAGGTAAGGGGTGTCTGTCTGCTGGGGTTGTATTGTGGACAGACATATCGCTTATTTCCAGTGCAATTGTTAAGGTCTATTTCAGATAACCATTATCTTCTGTCCACAGTTACACTTCTCAAAAGGTAAAAGTCTTTTGAATTTCAAACTGAAATGACGGCATTGGCTCCCACAGAGCACATACATTAGCAAGTCAACGAGACCCTGAGCTGTCAGGTACAGTATTAGAGGCTGCACAGCGTGTGTACTGCTAGACTGCACTTCAATTAGTTTGCCAAGCCTATATTTATTTTTAGCTTACAATGGAAAATAGAGCAATAAAAATGCTAAATATGTACACAACAAAAGGCCCAATTGATACCATTCACATTGTGCTGTGAGCAAACAAGCCAGCTATTCAGACGAAGCTGCCAAGGCAGTGACTAGAAACAGTAACAGAGAAAACGACAGCAAATGCAGAGCGGTTGGCCATGGCAACCAGATTTGCCTTCTAAATGCAATATGGTTGCTATGGGAAACAGCCTTGCAGTTGTGGCAATATTTATACAGTGCTCCAGGAACAGGGATTACAATACATTGGAAATTCTCTCACTTACCTGCTTGACTGGCTGACAAAATCTCCTCCATCCAGCAGCCTGACCTTACAAAACAGAACCCCGTTGACAAAGGGGACGGCTGTCAGCTCCTCCAGGGTAAAGATGGTCTGGAACTTAAACTTCTTTTTCTTGGTCAAGAAAGCCATGAGTGATCCCACAAGGCAGGAATTTCTCCAAGTGTTTTGGGATAAGAGAAAGCAGATGGGATTTTAGGGATTGCAGAGGAGGAGGTTACAAAGGATTTTTCTCTAGTTTCAAAGAAAACTCAACCTTCAAAATTCAAGTGTTTTATCGGCCATCAACTATGTACCTGCGATTGGGGTGTCCGGCCCTCCTTTGGGAATGGATGCCCCAAGAATTTACCAAAGAGAGGAATAGTCTTTGGAGCATCTCCAGGGGTTGGAGAAGACCCGCAAGCTCCAAACCAGCAGAGGACGGGTCCCTGGCTTTCTCTTCTCAGGGATAGTGATTACTTCCTAGTGATTCCTGAAGGCAGAGGGTACAAAGTCTTTATGTAGATTTCTTACCTCCAAGCAGAAGCAATTGGACTTGTGATCTTGTTCAGGCTGGGAAAGCTCTCTGCTTCTTCCTCCTCAGGCTGTGGAGGTTTAACCAGCAAGTAGCAGGAATCTGAACTCAGCACTAGGCTGCTAAAGACTCCTCCTCTACCGGCTCTGTGGGAGGTGGAGGGGGAGGAGAGGAGCCAGTCTTCTCTCTGTATCCAGCACTCTTCTCATAGGCACATCATCGCCCTGATCATCACCAGCACTGCAACAAAACAAACACATCACTGTCTGAGAAAGAGCCAGGGAAAGAAAAACAATTTGCTGGAAGAGAAAGCATTAGCCCTATCCTGACATTGATCTGATGTTGTGTACGGTACAGAGCCGAGTCCAGCTCCAGCCAGAATCAACACCGAGCTTTGTGTCTGCAAATCCTGAATTATGTTTACAATGGACCTCATAATGGTGGCTGTCTGACTTTCCTTTAGGACTGATACAAAGCAAATTAAGGTCTATGGGTGGCTGTGCTTTCAATTCACAAGGTTAAAAATCGTAGCCAGGATCTGGTGGTCTTCATATTCCCTGAGGGGCAATAACAAGACATTCTCATTAAGTGTTCATTCTTATTTTACAAAATAGAAGGAGGAGGAGGTTTTTTTCTGCTCATGCATGACATTTATTACTTGGCCAAGTTGGGAAAAAATCAAGGTGGGTCCAGATAGGTCAGTGATGGGGTTTAAGAGGGGTTGTAAAGGGAAAAATACGTTTTCCCTAAATAGCTTCATTTACCTTAGTGCAGTCCTCCTTTACTTACCTCATCCTTCCATTTTGCTTTTAAATGTCCTTATTTCTTCTGAGAAATCCTCACTTCCTGTTCTTCTGTCTGTAACTCCACACCGTAACGCAAGGCTTTCTTCCTGGTGTGGAGAAAGCCTCTTGAGGGGGCGAGCAGGAGTGTCAGGATGCCCACTAACACACAGCTCGTTTATCTGAAAAGTAGAGAGAGTGTCCTGACTTGCCTGCTCGCCCCCTCCCCTCTCAAGAGGCTTTCTCCACACCAGGGAGAAAGCCTTGCATTACTGTGTTGAGTTACAGACAGAAATTAGGACATTTAAAAGCAAAATGGAAGGATGAGGCAAGTAAAGAAGGACTGCACTAAGGTAAAGGAAGCCATTTAGGGAAAAAAAATAAAAATCCTTTACAACCCCTTTAACCACATCAACACCGGGCCATAGGGGATTTACGTCTTCTGCAACCCCTCGCCGATGAGACTGGACGTTGCACAACGTCCTGTCTTCACGGCGTTCTAGGGCGCGCGCACCCGCGGCACCACTCGCGATCCCGCGCCCAACTGCCACGATTGCCATTGGGCACCCGCGATTACCGCTGATCACAGCAGAAGTGTGGATCTGTGTGTGTAAACACACAGATCCACCTCCTGTCAGCGGTGAGGAGACCGATGTGTGTTCCCAGTACAGAGGAACACACATCGGTCTCTTCCCCCTGTGGGTCCCCCTCCCCCTACAGTTAGAACACACTTTAGGAAACATTTTAACACCTTCAGCGACCCCTAGTGTTAACCCCTTCCCTGCCAGTCACATTTACCCAGTAATCAGTGCAGTTTTATAGCACAAATCGCTGTGTAAATGTGAATGGTCCCAAAAACGTGTCAAAAGTGTCCGATATGTCCACCGCAATGTCACGGTCACAAAAAAATAAAAACGCAGATCGCCGGCATTACTAGTAAAAAAATAAAAATGCCATAAATCTATCACCTATTTTGTAGACGCTATAACTTTTGCGCAAAACCAATTAATATATACGATTATTGCGTTTTTTTACCAAAAATACGTAGAAGAATACGTATCGGTCTAAACTGAGGGAAAAAAAAGTTTAAAAAAAAAGAAATAAAAAAATTGTGATATGTATTAAATAAAAAAAGTAAAAAATAGTGTTTTTTTTTTAAATTGTCGCTCTTCTTTTGTTTATAGCGCAAAAAATAAAAACCGCAGAGATGATCAAATACCACTAAAAGAAAGCTCTATTTGTGCGGGGGAAAAAAACAATGATTTGAGTACAGTGTTGCATGACCGCGCAATTGTCATTCAAAGTACAACAGCGCTGAAAACTAAAAATTGGTCTGGGCAGGAAGGGGGTGAAAATGCCCTGTATGGAAGGGGTTAAGGTCTGACATATACCTCTTCACTGTTGGCAGCAAGACAACTGACCGCTGGCCATACACACAGCAATTTCAGGCAAATTTGGTGGTAGGTTATGCAAAAATACGAAAGAAACTCGGAAAGCCGCACTGCAAACATGTTCCTTTAATTAAAAATCGATCACAAAATGAACACACCACAGCAAAAATTGGGACAAAAGCTAATATTTCGCACTGTAGCTTCAGTGCTTAGTCATAGCAAAAGTACACACACCAAATGAACATTGAGAATATATATGCTTCACCTCACTGGTCACATGATCAGCGAGATGACGATTGGAAGCCCAGTAAACGAGCAATGAATTGGTAAACTGGTGCCTGAATAACCATTTCCCATCCACACGCCCATATACTTTCTATAAATCTATATGTGTTTGTTTGGATGTTGTGAGAAAACAAAAAGTAAAACAGAAAACAAACACATGTATAATAATGAGTGTGAATTGTGTCTTAATGTGTTATATAAAATTACTTAATGAATAAAAAATGTAATCTATGAAAAAAAGTGTATATGATAAAAATCATTTATGAGAACTAAAAAAATGTTGATAAAGAAATGATGTTTTAAAAGGATGATAGTAAAGTGATGAATGCTGTGCATAGTATATGTATATATAATGCAGCGGGGTGTAAGGCTCCATTCACACCTTGGCATATTTATGCCCGACGCCCGAGCCGCTGGAGGGGTGATTTTACATTGTTGTCTATGGAGATGGTTCACATCTCCACGCCGAACGGCGAAACGCCGTACGCCTGAAGCTCAAAACAAGTCCCGGACCCTTTTTTTCAGGCGGCAAAATACGCCACTTTATAGTGTGAATGCAGCCTTAATGTGTATGTTGTGGTATCCATAGACCACTGTTGATAAAAAAATTATTTTATACCATTCGAATTCTAATTTTTAATATTATTTTTTATATATTTGTTACTGTTTTTCACTTTTTGTTTTTCATCAATAATTATTGTTATTTGTTTCTCATTTTTCTGACTTACACCCGAGCTTCGAACTTCTAGAATAATCTGTGGGAGGTCTGCAGGATTATAGGCCCGTATTGAAACTGAAATAAAATGTAATTAAATCTCAAAAAAGTTTCTGAGGCGTCTCGTCAAGGACTCGGATAGTCAATCTTGACTAGTGTGCCGGAACATAGAGACGACTGGGTATAAAGATGTAAAAGCAGCTACGATGTGATGTTATACTATACTCCGTTATGCTGATTTGATGAACCTACCATGGTATCATTTCCAAAATGCTGAGTGTCACCAGGTAAAAAAAACAGGTATAAAAGCCCATCGATGACAACATGAAAATGGAAGAAAAAAATACTATTAATATGGCCATTTTAAAGTGGATATCTTAATTAGACAGAGGGAAAGTAAATGTCTTCTCGATAAAATAAAAAGGAATACTAAGCTGTATTAATAATGCAGTATATCGCATATGCGATATTAATAGCAAAGAAAAAAAAGAAACAAAAATGTTTCCCCCTGTCAATATGACACAGTTGTTATGATGACGGTACTAAAAAATGTTACATACAGGCAATTGTGGTAACCAATGGGTTAACCAAAAAGGGGCTAACCCAAAAAGAGCTAGCATCTTGCTAGTTAAAAGCACCACAGTGTCTAGTGTCTATTATGCATAAAGGAGCTAGCCAAATCGTTGTGTGTAGGGTGTTGGTGGTAGGTTACCTTGATCTGTCAAATTGTTTTTCCAGTCCTAAGTTTGTTCACATTTATTAAATTGCCTGAAAATTGGAATGTATGACTGAAGAACACCACATGAAAAGTGAATATCAATATTGTCCGGCTCTGACAAACCAGCCTAAATTCACTTTGTGGCCCACCCATCATCCTCCAATTGTAAGATCAAAGAGACAATTTTTATCCAATCAGATGCTATGGCTGTTCAGGTATTCTGACAACTGCCACCGATGTGTATCCACGTTGTATAGTGTGGATGGAGGAATACATAAAAGTGTACTCCCAGTGTAACCCAATCTTTAAATCACATAAAGGGCCAGATTCACGTATTCCAGAGCATCTTTGCTCTGGAGTAACGCTTCTGATTTGCGTTGCCGAATTTTTAGGAGCAAGTGCTGTCATTCACGAAGCACTTGCTCCTAAAGTTGCGGCAGCGCATCGCAAATGAGCCGGCGGAATTCAAATGTCGCGGGTACGGGGCGTGTAGTATGCTAACTACGCGCGATCCCGCCGCCGACGTACTGCGCATGCGTCGAGTGTCAAAACATCCCCGTGCGCATGCTCCAAATTCTGTGAATGAACGTCAATGACGTCACATTCCCATTCATGACCGTTTTACGCAAGCGACGTTTTTTTTTTTTTTTCCCCGACGCGATGACGACGCCTATACCTAACATAGGATACTCCAACCCCATGTAGGTATATCTATGCGCCGCGTATCCCGTCCGGAAACGTCGTAACGTCACTGCGTCGCGCCGGATTTCGATCGTGAATTGCCGATTTCCGCTCATTAACATATTTTTTGAGCGTAAATCGGCGGGAACGCCCCCGGCGCCATTTTTAAGTTGAAGTAACGATGCGATGGCGAAACTCAGTTACGCTCATCGCATCGGACCTTCAACCCGGCGTTTCTTGTTTTCTGGTTACAGAAAACAGAAACGCCGGCTCAAAGCCACTGTTACGCTGGCGGATCACTCGATCCGCCAGCGTAACCTTTCATGAATCTGGCCCAAGGTCTTTAAATATGTTATTTCAAGCTTTTTAAATCTACATCTAAATATTTCATTAAAATAACACGGGTCGCAAGACAAGATGGAATTATTTAATAAAGTGTGGGATCCATGGATTTCGTATCTTACCAATAACCCTAACCGGATCACACCTTAGTACATCTCTAGCCAGTCTTACAGGTGCAGGACCGAGACCCCCCCCTTCTCGCAGGTACACTATCACCTTGTTCTTGACTTTGTTTCTTGCCTGTCCACCTACTCCTTTTCTTCCATATTATATAGTAAGTACAATTTAAATTGTTTGTTGTTGGCTTTGACAGAAAGGCTTGGGGTCTGCTCGGCCTGGAGGATGGGCTCCCCCCCTTACTCATCTGGGTGGGGGGGGGCCCTAGTGTCGGGAGGCCCCCTGCGAGTGCAGCACTTGTCCCAGATGATATATGTCCCCTGAGGACACGAATTTGAACTTGCTAAGTTTGTTCATTGCTGGGCCTGGCCCTGAGGTTGTGCTTAATATTGTTTATTTTTACTACTTGGGCCGCAATCTACTGCTCTTGCAGGGTTAATGTCATATACTTCAACACATTTTGTGAATGTAACGCATGACATTGTATACTTGAAAGTTCTTTAATAAACACCATTGAAACTAAAAATAACATCGGGGATGATTCTGTCACAAGGGTCCTTATCTAGACACCTTCTTTTTTGGGCTAAAAAACTCTGCCTTTTTCCAAATTTTCTTCCTTGGTTGTCATCCTTTCACATGAGCTGCTTGGTGGAGACAATCAGTGGCTATGCTGACACACAATGCGCAGACATGTCCTGTGGTCCCCAGTCCTCAATCAGTGACATGCTGCTGCAAAGAGACTGCAGGAGATCAGCAGCACTGAGCTGCTACACAGGTATAACCAAGTAATAAGGTCCGATTCACACTTTTCGCATTTTGCACTACAGTCCATTTATCATGGTTTCCTATGGAACATGTTCTGTAGTGCAAATCTGCAAAATACAAAAAGCACTAAATATGCATAGGTGTGAATCAGACCTTAGGGGACTTTATAAAACATGATAATATGGCAATTGTGTATGATTCCAAGCACTTATGAAAACTAAACATCCAGTTAGGATTCGGATCTACTTAATGGGCCGCTAAACAAAATTATTTAGCATTTTATTTGGGATATTTTTTGTGTTTAATGTGTGTGAGAGCTGCTGTTGGTTTGTATTTAAATGACATAAGGTTTTTGAGCACTTTGTGTGAATTACATTTTTTTTTTACTTTATGGTCCGACTCACTGTCTACCACATAAAAGGGAATGGTCAACAATCGTCACTTTAACCACTTAAGACCTGGACCAAAATGCAGGTAAAGGACCTTGCCCCTTTTTGCGATTCGGCACTGCGAAGTTTTAACTAACAATTGCGCGGTCGTGCGACGTGGCTCCCAAACAAAATTGCCATCATTTTTTCACCCACAAATAGAGCTTTCTTATGGTGGTATTTGATCACCTCTGCAGTTTTTATTTTTTGCGCTATAAACAATAATAGAGCGACAATTTTGAAAAAAAATCTATATTTTTTACTATTTGCTATAATAAATATCCCCCCAAAATATATATATATAAACATTTTTTTTCCCTCAGTTTAGGCCGATACGTATTCTTCTACCTCTTTTTGGTAAAAAAAATTGCAATAAGCGTTTATCGGTTGGTTTTCGCAAAATTTATAGCGTTTACAAAATAAGGGATAGTTTTATTGCATTTTTATTAATTTTTTTTTTTTTACTACTAATAGAGGCGATCAGCGATTTTTTTCGTGATTGCGACAATATGGCGGATACTTCGGACAATTTTGACACATTTTTGGGACAATTGTCATTTTCACAGCAAAAAATGCATTTAAATTGCATTGTTTACTGTGAAAATTACAGTTGCAGTTTGGGAGTTAACCACAAGTGGGCGCTGTAGGATTTGTGTGTTCCCTGTGTGTGTGTTTACAACTGTTGGGGGTGTGGCTGTAGGTGTGACGTCATCGATCACGTCCCCCTATAACAGGGATGACGTGATCAATGCTGCAGCCACAGTGAAGCACGGGGAAGCCGTGTTTACACACGGCTCTCCCCGTTCTTCAGCTCCGGAGTGTGGCGATCGGGTCCTTCGGACCGGGTCACGGGAGAGCACCGCGGGCGCGCGCCCGTGACCCACGGCTGGGTACTAGAACCAACGTATATATACGTTGATGTGCCCAGCCGTGCCATTCTGCTGACGTAAATGTACAGTAGGCGGTCCTTAACTGGTTTAAAGGCACACTGGATGTTTTTACAGCTGCTGTTTTTGGCTATAGGCATTTTTTCTGCAGCCAGTAAACTCATAGGGGGGTTTATTTACTGAAGGCAAAACAACTTTTCACTACAAGTGAACTTGGAAGTGCAGTCGCTGTAGCTCTGAGAGGGGCATGCAAGGAAAATAAAAAACAGCATTTTTGTTTGTACATGATTGGATGATCGAAAATCAGCAGAGCTTCCCCTCATTTCAGAGTCTTCCCCTCAGACAGCGACTGCACTTCCAGTGCAAAGTGGATTTGCCTTTAGTAAATCAACCCTATAGGCTTTTATCAGCATTTTTGGCAGGGGTGTTGTAATATTGTAATATTAGGATTCTGTTACATGGGAGATTCTTCCATCAGCCTCCTGCATGACCAGAAATCCCCCCTATAAATCAGGTGACTGAGCAGTAATGAATCATTACACACAAGGCCTGCGATAGTGGAGGGCAGCTTCTGAACTATATGACCAATCAGACGGAATTTAGCTGGTTACAAAATCTACATTCTCTGATGTTCAAGGATGGATATGTATCAATGTTGGAACCACAGCAACACTCGTATCATAACTTCTAAAAGGGTCATACACTAAATAATCATTGGTCATTTTTTCCTTATAAGATCAGCGAGAGAATCTCTAGTATCTATATATTTATAGGTGTATTATTATTATTATTATACAGTTATATAGTAACAGTTTATGCAGCGCTTTATAAAATAAGGGCAGTACAATTACAATACAATTGTAATCCATGTTTATAGGTTACAGGTAGGGTTGCCACCTCATTCCTTTAAACCTGAACACATATGAATTACACAGATTCTGAGGCTAATTTAATGCAGATAAAGGCCCCAACATAATCAGCCACAGAACCTGTGTAATAAATATATGTTCAGGTTTAAAGGGATGAGGCGACAACCCTAGTTACATGTAATGTGTCAAATTAGGCAATCAATTTCTAAACATTGCCTGTAATTTTATATATATTTATAGTAAACCATCTTATTTGAGAGTGCCAAGCCCCCTCTGCTGGCCATAAGTGGCACTGCACCAATAAGAAAAAAACAGCCCTTCTTGTAAGTGCTTCTGTATTAAGAGAAATGTGTAGGGATAACATTGCTGACCTCCTTCTGAAAATAGGAGTTACATGACTGTCATGCTAATCCAGCACTTTCCGAGTGAGTGACCAGAAGCCACATACAGATCAGCAGTCAGATCTCATGTTGCTCTGACTACCTGCCGCAGGCTTGTTCTGGGTCAGTAATTTAGAAACGGATACCCGCAGCAGCCAGGAAAAGTATTTACATTGATCTAAAGTAATGCTGCAAAATGTTGTTATATTTGTGGGGAAAGCAGTGAAACATAAATCAGTAATTTTGTACAGAAGCTGTGTGAAATGAAAATGTTGCTGTTCCTCCAGGGGTAGAGCAGCTTCTTTTGTGATCAGGGTGCTGCAGTGATGAGATAGACGACACAATTGTGAAACAAATAGAAATCCTTAGCACACCATCCTCACCATCCCTTCTTCAGGGAGATATATTAACATTGTCATGCTGTTGATTTACATTTGCACTCACCTCTATGTATATAATGAATCTAGGACATTGTAGGAGTAATACAAATACTGACGCGAGCATAATTTAAAGAGTATGTAAATCCAACATTTCATATTACTATTATGTGCCTGATGTACCATGTACATGTATGAAAACTATGCCTATTCTCCTGTGACCCAACTTGTGCCCATCAATGCAGCCTGACCAGTGCCCATCAATGTAGCCTCACCAATGCCCATCTATGTAGCCTCACCAATGCCCATCTATGTAGCCTCACCAATGCCCATCTATGTAGCCTCACCAATGCCCATCTATGTAGCCTCACCAATGCCCATCTATGTAGCCTCACCAATGCCCATCTATGTAGCCTCACCAATGCCCATTAGTGAGAAAAAAAAAACCACGGCACACCTTAATTCTTCCGCCCGTGTTCCCTCTGCATATCACTCCACACTGGCCACGATTTTAGTGGGCAGCACTACGGCAGCGGTTTCAATGTGACATGAAATCCAGCGGTTTCAATGTGACAGCCCACTGCCGTTCTCCCACTGCCCCAGGCATCTCACTCTGCAGCCGCATGTACCAGTTCAGTGGGTGGTGCCACTTCTTTTTTTAGGTGACAGCAGCAAGCTCCTAGCCCCAAGCGGCCCCAGCTCAGATGGCAAACTACCTACAAGGAAATTTTCCTCTATCCCCTTAGGCCAGTCCGGCCCTGCGACCTGTTCTCATTCATCCAGATCGGTGTCTCACCAATACTGAAGGTGTGTTAGCTAGATCACTAGGTGAAAACAGAGGGGGGGGAATCTAAAAAAATAAAAAACAAAAAACAACCCCACTAAAGTAGACACCATATATAATGACTGATTAGCTGTAAATATATAACATTTTAGGTTTGGAGGTGAATACTACTTTAATGTCCAGTTTAAGCAGAAGTTTAATTTCTTTTTGATTTTAATGATACAAGAGAGACACAATTACATGGCTTGTTGTTTTGTTATTGGAGTAAATCACAGTAAAGGCCCATACACACGGTCAGACTTTTGGCCAACCAACTTCAAAATCTGCAACTTTTCAAATTTGTCTGATCGTGTGTACGCTCCATCGGACCAACTTTTTCAGGTTTCATCTGACAAAAAGTTGGGTCTGCGAACGGACCAACTTTTCAGCAACAAAAGTCTGATGGTGCTTTGTGTGACCGTGTGTACAGCAATCCAACCAACTTTTGTGCAAAGTGCAAATACGCATGCTCAGAACCAATGTTAAAATCAACCAACAATAGCAGAAGTTAACCAAAGGGTGGCGGTAAAGAGCTGAAAAGAGCAGAAAAGAGCAGAAAAACCACGTGATGATGGGAAAGTTTTAGAAAAGTTTGCAGAAAAGTCTGACTGTGTGTATGCTATGGGTGTGACCGGACAAATCAATTAGGACAAAAATCCAAGGGAAATTTTGTTGGATGTCCTACCGTGTGTATGGGCCTTAAGTCTGGATTCACACCACATGCATTGCATTCATCACATATTGACATTTTTCCAATAAATGTTATACTGTAATGTTGCGCAGTAGTCAAAATACTTTTTTTTTTCCCTTTCCTGAATTCAGCATGTTCCATTATTACCCAGAGCACAACAGCACAGAATTTTAGTGTGAACTGTGCCTGTTGGAAACAACGGATTGTAGCTTGTCGTCATTGCACTGGGTATGCATTGAGCAACGCAGCCCAATATATGTGGTGTGGATGAGCCCTATAGGGTGGCCATATGCCATTATGCATTTGTGCATCAACTGAGATAAATGTGCTGTGTAAGGCAAAAAAAAGTTCACTAGACCGTCCCTGCTCACTTACTTCAACCTTTCCTTGCCTTCTATGGTATAAGACACGTGACAACATAGCGGTAAAATTCATGTATAAGATTTTGGCAGATTTGAGGGCAGGCAGATGTCTCGCCCCCTGTCATTCTCATCGGGATGTGTGCATGTCTTACTTCGCATGAATGCCCGCTCTTAGACAAGATGACTAAATGCACAGACGTTCACTAATCTGTTCTCCGATGCAGTTATTTATATAAACTCTTGTTCTATGTATATAGATGCATGCATCACTGTATACCTGCCTACATAAAACAAACAGAGCTGTATTTATCCCAACATGAAATCTCTACTCGTAGATGTGCTGACATCACATGCCTTATACTACAACCTAGAATAGCCTTTTACCAATTACAAAAATGTAAATCAATTCATAATAGAGTCTTTAAAAATGCTGTTGATCCTGCCAGAAATCTCCTAACTTCCTGCAGTACGCCAACAGCCCTGCACTGAAATCCCAAGAAGTGTTGTCAGCCCTGCTCGGTTTTCTCTAGCTGGACTATGGAACCAATCCCCCTTTTTTATGGAGATGAGGAGATGGGGAGGTTTTTCTATGGTGCACCAGGAGATACCTTTTTTTTACCAGACTATGAAGCTCAGGCAGGTCTAAGGCACTTCTTGGCATTTCAATGCAGCAGAGGTAGAGTCGTCAGCTCAAAGCTCACTAAATATCCGTCAGACCAATCAGGATTTTCCCTGAATTCCCCCAAGTCAATGGTTTTCAACCGCAGTCCTCAAGTACTCCCAACAGGCCATGTGTGCAGGTTTTTCTTTCTCTTGCACAGGTGCTTTAAATCGGAGTCAATGGCTTGGTATTTTGGACAGCTATTTTATATTAGAGAAATCCCCAAAACATGGCCTGTTGGGGGTACTTGAGGACGGAGGTTGAGAAGAACTGCCCTAAGTGACCTACAACTCTGATCACATGATCTGGATTTACCCCCTGAAGACCAGGCCATTTTTTTGCACTATGGCACTGTTTTGCCTAAGGGCCAGTTCACACCAGACGCAGTTACGTGCGCTTTTTTCTGAACTAAAAATGCAGGCACAGTGTTTTCCATGTATTCCAATAGCTCTAGTTTACACCATGCAGTCAGTTTCTGGTGCAGAAACCAGAAACAGACTGCATTGTGTAAACTAGAGCTATTGAAATACATGGAAAACATTGTGCACGCATTTCGTGCAGAAAAAAAAGCTCACGGAACTGCGTCTGGTGTGAACTGGCACTTAACCGCTCTGCTACCAAATGACAGCGGCAAAGTAGCTCAGTTATTCTGACAGGACATCATATGACATCCTGTCATTTAAAGCCGCTAGGGGGCGCGCACGCACCCGTCGAGTTACTGGGAACACAATGCGCGTGCCCGGCGACGGCCGCCAGGCACCCGCGATTGCCCAATAACTGAGCAGGACCGTGGAGCTCTGTGTTTATACACAGAGCTCCATGTCCTGTCAGGGAGAGGAAACCGATGCTGTGTCCCTTGTACATAGGGACACAGATCGGTCACCTCCCCCAGTCACCACCCTCCCCCTACAGTTAGAACACTCACTAGGACACACATTTAACCCCTTCTCCGCCCCCTAGTGGTTAACCCCTTCCCCTGCCAGTCACATTTATACAGTAATCAATGCATATTTATAGCACTGTTCACTGTATAAATGTGAATGGTCCCAAAACTGTGTCAAAAGTGTCTGCTATAATGTCGCAGTCCAAAAAAATAAAAATTTCGCGCAAACTAGTCACTATTCGGTTATTGCGATATAGATAGATAGATAGATAGATAGATAGATAGATAGATAGATAGATAGATAGATAGAGAGAGATTTTTTTTTTTTTAATGGGATATTTACTATAGCAAAAAGTAAAAAAAATACTGTTTTTTTTTTTTCAAAATGTACACTCTTTTTTTGTTTTTAGCCCAAAAAATAAAAACCGCAGAGGCGATCAAATACCACCAAAAGAAAGCTCTATTTGTGGAAAAAAAAAAAAAGGACTTCAATTTTGTTTGGGAGCCACGATGCACGACCGCGCAATTGTCAGTTAAAGAGATGCAGTGCCGGAAGCTAAAATTTCGTCTGGGTAGGAAGGGGGTGTATGTGCCCAGTAGGCAAGTGGTTAAACATATTTGTAGGAATTCATGCTTCCATGAACGCACGCTTTCTTAAAGTCATATGGCTTTAACACTTGCCACATACACATATGGGGAGCCATTTGCAAATGTGTTTATTTACATGGGACTGCAAAGGTTGTCTGCGTTTCACAGGGGAACAGAATCTCTTAGGCCGCATACACACGATCTAATTTGTCCGCTCAAACTGGTCCGACGGACCAGTTCAGCAGACAAATCCGATCGTGTGTATGGGCTAGCGGACATGTCTGACCGGCGGACAAATTTTAAAACATGCTTTAAAATTTGTCAGCTCAAGACATGTCCGTCGGATATGTCCGCTTGTCAGTACACTCACCAGCGGACATATCTTCCCGCACATGCGTCGAATTCGATGCATGCGCGGAAGTATTTTTCTTCCTGGTGCAGTGATGTGGCAGCGTCAACGTCACCACCACGTCACCGCGCTGTCTGCCGGCGAGGATTTTGATCCGATGGTGTGTACAGCCATCGGACCAAAACAGCCCGGCGTTCCGAGGACCGTTTCCATCGGATATATTCGATCGTGTGTACAAGGCCTTACAGTTGGTGGTTTTGCACTTCAGGTTAGCCACCGTGCCCGGGTTTACAAAGTGCTAGGGCCTGCATCTAGCACGACTAAAGGCCAGGGTATAGCAGTGATGGCATACCTAGGCAATCTGCTGCTGATAGATCAGTTAGTAGCATGGCTGAACCCAAGTGTGTCCAGCATGGTCAAGAATCTGAAACTCCCCCTCTGACCCCCTCCATGCTTACCACCCTGCAGGCGTGGCGAACCGGCCTCGCCATTGAAAAATGCAAACCCACTGAAATCTCACCTAACGCCCCGATCTGGATAAACCCAAGCCTAGCCCATTTCTATCGGTTATTGGACCCTTCCGCGTGGTCGAGATATGGCGTTAAACTAATCTCCCATATCATTTCACAGAATGTGCTGAAGCCCTTCACTGAGCCCTCGTCTGATACCTTCAGTTGTCGCATGCCTTTTCAGCCCAGTTTCCACTCTCGCCCTGTGTCGTGGCTCAATCGGAGTTAGAGAGGATGCTTAGATTTGAATGTGATGTAAAACCCACCTTGCGTCTTTACTCCTATTTACTCCTTGTGTCCCTTCCTCCCCTCGACGGGCTACGATCCAGGTGGCAGAATGACATTCCTACTCTAGACACGGACGATTGGGATGAGATATGGGACCTCCCCTTCACTACTTTGGTATCAATCCGAGATAGGCTGGTTCAATTTAAAATTGTACATAGGGCATACTTCACCCCTCACAGGCTACACAAGATGAACCCCACGCACTCCCAGGAGTGTTGGAGGTGCGGCGCCTCCCCCGGGGATTTCGCCAACATCTTCTGGCGGTGATACACTACTGGGAGGAGGTGATGGAAATGACTAACAAAATTGCGGAGAGGCAATTGCCTTTGAGCATGGAGATTTGTCTCTTAGGGATAATAGAGAATGTTGTCCCCACTTCAGCGAAATGCACTCTAGTTAACTTACTGCTTTTCTACGCTCGCAAAAATATTGCCATGCACTGGAAAAAAATCTACGCCCCCCTCTCTGACGCAGTAGAGGCGACTGGTCAACACCAGACTTCCGCTGTACAGAGACACATATGCTAACCGAGGGTGCCCATGAACATACGAGAGGGTCTGGCGGGTCTGGCTGGAAGAGGTTAAAACTGCTGGTTAAGGCACGGTTGTTGGGTAGATACCTCCCATTTCTCCCCTATTCTCCCATGGCATATCAAACACTCATTTTGTATGTTACAGCTTATCAGGTTGCATGTACTGCAGTTGCTATTGTGTTAAATGAGCATTTTCACCCCGAACACTGTATGATGTTGAGCTATGTGTGTCTTGTCTTTCTTCTTGTCTGTATATGTTTTTGGTTAAAACCTTTAATAAACACAATTTGAAAAAAATAATCTGAAACTCCTGGGTTAGGATCCAAGTCTAAAAGGTACATTCAGTAAGAAGCTTGAAACGTTGGGGACACAGCCCAAAAAAGGAGAGGTTTTTTTCCTCAGACAAAGTAAGCACTAAAGGAGAGCTGGTCTATGTGGTCAAGGCAAGGAAGAGTTCCTTACATTCACCTTTTGTTTTAGGTGCTAGGGAAGATGGTGGCTTCTTTCAAGGCGGTTCCTTATGCTCAGTTTCATCCAAGGCTGCTATAAACATTCTGTCTGCCTGGAACAAGTAGATCCTAACCTGGCACTTTCCAAAGGGTCTGGTCCCAGGGATACGCTGGAGTCTCAGTTGGTGGTTCTTAACCAAAAGATTGAGAGAAAGGAAGATCCTTCATGACGGTTACCTGGGAGGTGGTGGCTACGAAGGCTGGCCTAGGGGAGGTGGTCAAGCTCCAAGAGAGCTTCGGATGGCACGGCTGGCTTAAGGGCCTGGAAGTTTAGGTTGCAGGATTGTTCTGTCAGAGTACAATCCAACAATGACACACCAGTGGTTTACTTAGTTTACCAAGGAGGCACTAGAAATCACGCAGCCAGAGGGAAGTAAGCCATGTTCTGGCTTAGGCAGATGAGCTTGTGCCCTTCCTATTGACAATCTTCAGTGCATGAAATGAAAGGCGGTTCTCTGGAGCCATCAACAATTGTTCACGGGAGAATGGCCCCTATCCCCCAACTTTTTTCTGACCAGATGCCTGTAAAGGGGTACACCCTGGACATAAAATTGGCATCCAGGTTAAAAAAAAAAAAGTTAGACAGCTTTGTGTCAAAGACAAAGGATCCACTTGCATATGGGACAGATGCGTTAGCGGCCCTGTGGGACCAGTTGTCGCTGGTTTATACGTTCTCTTCCCTGAGTGCCGTGACTACCGTGGCTTCTATGTAAAATCAGAGGGGAACAGAAGCAGGCCTAATAGCTCTGGCATGACACAGATGACCTTACTGTGAAGGGATTGTAAAGGTGGTTAGTAGAGGACCCAGAGTCCCTTACATCTTGTCCAGACCTACTTCTCAAGGGCCGGAATTCCATCCTGTCTCCTGCAAACATGGGAATTAATGGTTTAGCTGTCTTAGGGCTCTTTCACACAGAGCAGTTCCGTAATGGACCCGCTCTGTTAGCCAGTTTGCTCAGCAGGGATCCTCCGTAAAATCCCCGCTGAGCTGTCGGCGGACAGGGCGGTCACCGAACACTGTGCAGGGACCGCCCTGTCTCTATTCCGCTCTCCCCTATGGGGAATCGGATGAATATGGACCGTGTGTCCGTATTCATCCGATCCATCCACCAGACGGAAGAAAAATAGGGTTTTCTTCTGTCTAGAAAACCGGATCCAGATGGAGGCATTACCCCGATTGGTCCTGGAGGCCAGCTCTCCTGTATGACATATTATTGGCACAGTGTGCTGAAGGCAGCAGTATAGGTCCCCCATCTGATGGATGGCGGTTATTTGTGTCTCCCTCCCCTCAGTAGGAATTGCTCAGGGACATTCCAATTACTATGAGTGTCCTGTGATGTACGATAAAAAAAAATACGATTTTTATAACGGCTTAGCTGTAAATTCCTTTTCTTGGAGTACATCACGAGACACAGAGCTCCCGCCCCTCTTATTGGTGTATATATATATCTATATCTATATATATCTATCTATATATCTATATATATATCTATCTCTCTTTGCTACAAAACTGAGTTACTTCCTGTTTGGGGAGGAGTTTTATATAGAGGGGGGACTTTCTGCTTTTTGTGTGTACCAGTGCCCATTCACCTATAGGTGGCGTATAACCCAAATAGTAATTACTATGGCTGCTCTGTGTCCTGTGATATTTTCTTATTGGGGATATTGGGACACTTATTGCTTTGCTACACAAACTGAGGTGCTCCCGGTATGGGAGGGGTTATATACGGAGGAAACTTCCTGTCTAATTGATTACACCAGTGTCCAGCACCTGAAGTTGAGATATAACACACTTAGTAATTACTATGAGGCTCGATGTGTCTTGATGTACTTCAATGATTTTATAGGTAAGCCATTATAAAAATCCTATTAGATACGCACCTGAACGACCACAACATTCAGGGCTATACAAGGCAATACTGACACACACATAGGTTGGACTTGATGGACTGGTTTATTTTTTTAACCTCACCTACTATGTACCTGCAATATTGCAGCGGACATTCTGACACTTTGTAAAAACTAGTGAGACTAATGGAGATTAGTGCTTAAAACATGCACGGTCACTGTACCAATGACACTGGCAAGGAAGGAATTAACATCAGGGGCAATCAAAGGGTTAACTGTGTGCCTAGCCAGTTTTTTACTGTACTGTATGAGGTACTTTTACTAGGGGAAGACATGCCTGCCTGCTTTGTAGGGACACAAATTCCATCCCTTCCCTCCTGTCAGAATGAAGATCTGTCTTGTGTAGGCAGATGGCAGTTCTGTCTCCTTTATGATTGGTGGGTGCCATCAGCCAGAGTCTGCGGTACACGCCAAGTGGCTCTTGCTTGGTGTAAACCCAGCGGGAGTGCATCCCCCTAACCAAAAATACAGCACAGGTGCTGCCCTGTAGCAGTAAAGCAATATTTAATTCCACCAGAGAGCCCTCGTCTTTAAGACTTGTCGTGAGTGAGATGCTTATTCTCAAGGCACAAAATTCTCAAGGCACAAAAATGTGTACAAGTTTTCCGAAAGAATGTTCGTTAAAAAATCTACTAGCGTATGGCCAACTAGTAGATCTTTTAACAAACATTCTTTCGGAAACTTGTACGCATTTTCGTACGAGAATTTTCAGAACAATTCGATGCCCTGACAAATGTCGTTCTAAAGTACTTTAAACTTTGTTTGTTCTTCACATTCGATTTTGGAATAAAAAAAAAAAAAAAAGGTACCCAACAAAAAACATTCACTTTTAGAAATGAATACCTTCAAACTGTCCTCATCACTGCAATTGAAAACCAAGAATTATAATAACAAAAAGAAAATATTCAAATTAAAGTGGTTGTAGAAGGTTCAGATTTTTTTTTTTAAATAAAAATAACAAACATGTTATACTTGCCTGTTCTGTGCAGCTGGTTTTTCACAGAGCAGCCCTGATCCTCCTCTTCTGGGGCCCCCACTTTCCCTGGTGGAACCCATGTGGGCACGCTCCCAAGTCCTGCTGCTGCAGCCGTTGACACAGACAGCAAGACTTGGCCTCCCATCTTCAGTATCACTGGATTTGATTGAAAGCAGCGTGAGCCCAAGTCTGCTATAAATCTGTCCAATGATATAAGAGCCAGCAGCTAAAGCCGCTGGGCTCGTGCACGGCAATGGATCAAATGGGCTCAGGTAAGAAAAAAGGTGGGTCTGGGGGGAGCTGCATATGACTGCCCCATGTACATATATCATTGACTATGCAAAAGAAACAAAGCTTTTAATACAGTAAAATAAACTTATAGAAATGTTCACATTGAGATCCACTACTTTCTGTTCATTGTACAGTATATCTAAAAAAATTAAATTATTGTATCCCTTCTTCGGACTTCTACTGTTACGCTCTGATGAGAAAAAACAGAGGAAGCCTCTCACTGCTTGCAATACCTTCTCTCAGGCTGGGTATTAAGGCGGACCCAATGTCAAATATGACCCCTTATATCTCCTGCTATCTTACCAGTTCCCTGAAAGGTAAAACTCAGATTTTTTTTAAATGTAAACACACACACACACACACACACTTACTCTGCAGTAAAATAATAATAAAAAAAAAAAAAAAAAGCAATGCTCACCCTACTTCCGACAATGTCCCCCCAGCTCACTGCTCTGCTCTGCAATTCAGAGTCCTCTTATGGGTTAAGTGATGTCCACTGAGATCATTCAACCCATTCCCTGTAAGCCCATAGCACCAAGGGCACACTTCCAGGGGGTGCATCAATAAGTCAACCCTGGACTTATGGAAGAATGCAGCAGGGAATGGCAGTCTATGCAGAATTCAGTACCAACCCGCCACAGAGGACAGAACAGGAAGAGGACCTTTAAAGTGTTATTAAAACCAGAACCCTGCATTCACTGTATCTGACCTCCCACAGAACATGGAAATGCAATTATTATTATTATACAGGATTTATACATCGCCAACAATTTGCGCAGCGCTTTACAGCATCAGGGCAAACAGTACAGTTACAATACAATTTAATACAGGAGGAATTTGTTCAATTATTTTAGTAAATATAAACTGCTAAATACCTTTTCTCATTAGCAGAATATAGCAGTCCAGCCAAGCACTGGTTAAAGTTTGTAAGAGGAGTTTTCATTCTCCTCCGACTGTCCTATGATCTTGCATGACCCTTGACCCTCTGTCTGGACAGTGCCGATCGGCCCTGTGCCGATCATATGCACCCTCGAAAAAAATAATAATAATAGGTAAGGCATTAGGCATGTTCAGATCCTAATCCCAACCCTTTTTACACAATGCAAAAGATTAAGCCCTTAGGTTTTGTAATCAGTAACAAACATGCTTTACACACTGATTTTGGGTTCAGCAACACTTTAATTTCACAGGACCAGAACAAAGACCCATAAAAAGCTATGAATACCAATTAGAGCAGCTCTCTCTGCAGTGAAGTATTTGGAGACCTTTTAGGGAGTGTGGTGGGAGAGTCATGTCCAACAAAAAGTCCAGGTTTGTGTTATTTAACCCAATAGATCTTTCAAGAGAGACTCCAGGCAAACCACTGTATTATATATTTTATATACCTACATGTTTCTAGATTCATATACATTTCCAAAAAGCTTTGGAAATCTGTACGGTCAGTCTTGTGCTTTATACACACTTTTTCACATGGCACAGCCAGCCAGGCAACACATATCTCCCAATAAAGCAAATCAGCCAACATCCATCTACTTCAACAGCTCAGCTTCCCATGTCAAAACTCCATCTCCTTCTCCCCAGTGGAGAGAATCTGTTTTACTATCTCCGAGGCAGATAGCAGGATAGATCTGACCCTAGAAGCAATAATACCAAACCAGGTAGGAGAAGACTGCCATCCTGGCTAGTAGAGGGGTGTGTATCACAAAACACGACTGCCCAAAATATAAAACTGGAACCATAGATGTATTTGTGCATTGAGCAGTTTGCTTGGAGAGCCACTTTAAGTTTTTGCTGGACAAATGGACACTGTCTATAAGTGATGTAGGTTTTGGGTGGAGTGATCCCTTAAACTGGAAGAGCTTCTCAGCATGACAAGGGTTGTAAGGCTCCATTCACATCTAGGCATATTTACGCCCGACACGCTGGAGGGGAGAAATACCATTGCCCTCTATGGAGATGGTTCACATCTCCACGCCAAACGCCTGAAGCTCAAAACAAGTCCCGGACCCTTTTTTTCAGACGGCTTCGGCATTCGGCATAGGAGATGTGGACCTGGGGGTTAAAAATCGCAGAGTTTTGTCGCTGCAAATCGTGGTACAAAACGCAGCAATTTGTCGCCGCAATTCGCAGGACAAAACGCCGCGATTAGGTTTGAATGCAGCCTTAAGGTTCGTCTTTTATTTTCTAAATAGGTTCCTTTAAGCTAGTGCATTGTTGGCTCACTTACCTTTTCCTTCAATTTCCCTTCTAAATGCCGTTTTCCTTGTTTGAATCTCTCACTTCCTGTTTCTCCTCAGTAAGCTTTCCACCATCATCCGATCGGTGGAAAGTCATTTAAAACAGCCTACTGAACAGCTTACTGAGGAGGAAAAGGAAGTGAGAAATTCAGATAAAGAAAATATTTAGAAGGGGAATTGAAGGAAAAGGTAAGTGAACCAACAATGCACTAGCTTAAAGGAACCCATTTAGAAAAAAAAAAAAAAAAACCTTTACAACCCCTTTAATGTGTATGTGAAGGCAAAAGTTATCAGTCAGGCCGCATACACACGACTAAACAAATCCGAGGAAAACGGTCGGACAGACCGTTTTCAGCGGATATGTCTGCTGGGCTATTTTGGTTTGATCAAACCAAAATCCCCGCGGACAGACAGCACAGTGACGTTGACGCCGCCACGTCACCACTCCAGGAAGTAAAATACTTCCACGCATGCGTCGAATCCATTCGGCGCATGCGGGAGATTTTTGTCCGCTGGTTAGGCGTACTAACCAGCGGACACGTCGGACGGACGGGTTTCCAGTAGACAAATTTTTAAGCATGCTTTAAAATTTGTCTGCTGGAAAAACCTGTCTGCTCGCCCGTACACACGATCGAATATGTCTGCTGAAACGGTCCGTCGGACCGGTTTCAGCAGATAAATTTGATCGTGTGTACGCAGCCTCACACCCTCTGACAAGTTTATTGGCGTCCTGGCTGATGAGATTCATCCCTTGTGTTTATGCTGGTGACCATTATCACTGAGGCAGAAAGTGATGGAACATTTTAAAAATTTGAGTTGTCACCAGAACTTTGTTCTGGTGACAACTGTCTAAGAGGTGTTCCCCTCACAAAAAAAAGGTACATCTTCCCAATGGTACACAGACACCAAAAGTAATACAAAAAAAAAGTGGTTTTAACCCTCATCTATATTTTTATAAGTAGAACCAAGAGCCCTTTCACACTGACAGCCACATTAGCAGTAAAGCAACGATAGTTTTAGAGGTGCTTTTCGGCCGCTAAAGGGGCACTTTTAAACCCCCCCCGCTAGCGGCCCAATAAAGGGTTAAAAGTGCCCGCAAAACACCACTGCCCATTGATTTCAGTTTCTAAAGCACCCCTAAAAGATTTTTTTTAACGTCCTGCCAGTGCAGCACCCCAGTGTGAAAGCACTCAGGCTTACACACTGGGATTGCAGACATTTTTCAGGCGCTTATCTTACCGCTAAAGAGCCTGAAAAACGCCTCCAGTGTTAGAGGGGTCTAAAACGGCAAAACTTTTTTGTTTTAGTTTTGGACAGAGTGGAGAGGGATTAGAACATCTGTTAACTTTATTGTGGTCTGTACCTGGGTTAGGGTGAATCGCCCTCTCTTTGTCCTGTTTACTGTTACTACCAAAAGTGAAAAAAATAAATATATATATATCACAAATTGGGGTCAGTTCACAAAGAGAAACGTTATTGGTTTTCTTCAGGTGTTAAATTAGCACTCCTTATTTAACGCTAGCAAACATGGTATTCACGAAAGCTATAATCGTTATTTAACATAGTCGTTATGGTTTTCAACTGACTCTTTATCCAATCGTTATGCTAACTACTCAGACGTTATTATTAACATTTGGGACGTTAAAATAACTCTTAAGATCATTAAATAATGCTGGAGAGATGCATTCTGGGAGCAGAAGGGGAGGAGAACAGCTGCATGTGGAAAAGAGCAGAGAGAGAGAGAGAGAGAGAGAGAGAGAGAGAGAGAGAGAGAGAGAGAGAGAGAGAGAGAGACAAGCAATACACATGAAGATTGAGCATGTGATGTGCCAAATTTCTAGTGTGTGTTTTTCTAAAGCCATGTGTATTTCCTCATACAGAGAATAAATCATGGGAGATGATAATCGGAATTTAGCTATCACCTGGGTTTCAGAAAAGTCATCCAAAATAGTATGTGAACGGAATACACGTTTATAAATCTGAACAACATTCTAACGTGTTCTTCTTCGCCTCTGGATAATTTTAAGTTCAAATAGAGCACGGTTCTATCTTGCCCAACACTACTAAAAACTTCACTACACTACAAAAATCGCCAAAAGCTTCCTCTAACAACAAAATATCGCCTGGGAAATGTCATAACGCCACCCTGAGGGAGGTGTTAATTTAACGATTGCTTAACGATCGATAACTGTCAAAAAAATCTTTGTGAATTGCACTTCTGTTCATATTTAATGATTTGACTCTTTAAAATAACGATTTGACTCTTTAATAAGGATCCACACCTTAAAATATCGGTTCTGTGTAGTGAAACGTTATTTGATGATTTTTCAAAGCGTTAAATCGTTTAGTGAATTGAACTAGCTTCAATAACGTGCAAAATCGTTAAAATAACACCCGTAATCTGAAACTAAAGCTTTGTGAATTGACCCCATTGTGTGTTGTCACTAGAACAGTAACAGAGGAAAAATATTTCAATGGGGACACTAGTTCTGGTGACAACCAATGATATTGTCGCTTTGGAGGGATTTTCTCTCACTTCCTGTTTGGGCTACAGGACAGGAAGTAAAGAGAAATCACCTCAATGGGAAAAAAACTGATAGGCCCTGTACACATGACCGGTTTTCTCGGCAGAATCCATCAAGAAACTTGATGGGAGACATATTCTGCCGAGAAAACCGGTCGTGTGTACACTTTTCGCCGAGGAAACCGTCGAGAAACTCGTCGAGCCAAAAAGAGAGCATGTTCTCCATTTTCTCGACGGGAGTCTGACGAGAAACTCGAGCGTGTGTATGCTAGGAAACCCGCGCACCTTCGGTAAAAGTAGCGTTTGTAATGGAAATAGCACATTTGTCACGCTGTAACAGGCTGAAAAGTGAAAATGTCTCTTACCAAACTTTTTCCTAACACGCAGTAACATGGGATTAGCAAAAGCAGCCCCAAGGATTGTGCCAGTGGAATCAAACTTCCCCTGCCGTAGTATGTGTTGAAGTCACCACGCTTGAGAATGAGGAGATTTGGTCTTTAACGTGTGTACGCAAAGCAAGCTTGTCGAGTTCCTCGACAAGCCTAACAAGGAACTCGATGAGGAAAACGATGGGTTTCACCCTACGAGTTTCTCGGTCGTGTGTGTCATGTCCCGGGGTGTATTCGAACCGGGATCTTCCTGGTCTCTTAAACCATAGCCTTACCTGCTGTGCCACAGAAGAGATCTAGACCTTGGGAATGTCCTTATTGTGTTCAACACTACCTCGGACTCACTAGCTCCACCTGCTGCCAGCTGTGGACAATTCTCAATCTGGACAGCCTTTAAATAGGAAGTGAGGTCATCACTCAGCGCCCGTTTATTTGGATTCATTCCCTGGGTGTTTGTCTTCTGTGATCTTCCTTGTATTGAACTCCTGCCTGATATCCCGACTATTCTACAGCCTGCTGATTTTGTACCTTACCGCCTGATCGTGTATGACCTCTGCCTGCCTGACCCTTCTCCGGATTTCGATTGTGAACTATTTGCCTGATGCGTTGCCGACCGCATCTGCCTGACGATGTTTTGCCTGAATCTTTAGCATATTACTTCCACTTCGGACACTACCCTTTACAGGTACCTTACAGTGTGTACACGGCCATAGGGTTTCAACACATGCCTTGTACACCCGATCGGAATTTCTGATGGAAAAAGTCTGACGGAACTTTTTCAATCGGATATTCCGACAGTGTATGTATGACCCATCGGACTTTTTCCTGTCGGAAATTTAGACGGAGATAGAAGGAGAAAAAAAAATGTTTCGTCTGTATGGAAAAAATTGAAATTCATTTTTCTAGGCTCGTTGTAGTGTTGTACGTCACCGCATTTTTGACGGTTGGAATTTGGTGTGTCCGTGTGTATGCAAGACAGTTTGAACAGAATTCCGTCGGAAAGAGCCATCGGAGGTTATCATGCATACAGGGCATTACGCTATTATCCAAAATGAAAAAAAAAAAAGTTTGCCTTGCTTCTGTTTAATAGTTTTTCTCTCTACATACAATTGAAGACTAATTGGATTTCAGACATAAGTTTAAATTTTACAACCATCAGCTGTCTGATAATATAAAACATCTCAACAAAATACACTAAAGCTACCTAGTGTGTGGGAAGCTACATGTCAGTGTATCTCAGTGACTTAGAAGAAGATAAACAAGGAAGCAAAGCATGGGCTTGACTAGGATTAAGCTGAGCTTTAGTGAATTACACAGAGTGGGGTGTGCTGATTTATTTTAGTTTATGTGTCCGTCCTTGGTGAGAAAGTCAAAATGCTCAGGCGAGGACCCAAACCTTCGCATTATCAGCAGACCTTGTACGAGAGCGCTCATTAATCAAACAAAGCCAAAACATAGCTAGTGGAGCAAAGACTCATAGAGGTCTTCTGAAGCCACCTACATGGACACGCAATAGGACAAGGGTCCTCTCTGAGCCATCTACAATCTCTGGAACCTTCCTAAGTTTTCAGTAGAAAGGACGATTTGCGCTGATCTCAGCTATATTTAGGCTACACTGTATGTCTCTGACAAAGGGAACAATTAAGTTAATTGCCCTTCCCTTTTCAAGGTTTTTCTGAGAGTTCACTGGTCGTCATAGGTGTGAATTGCAAACACAGATGTACAAAACAAAATTGTCTGCAGGAATCACCCCAAGGTTCGTGAACCCCCCCCCCCAAAAAACATGTCATACTTACACTCCTCTGTACAGTTGGTTTTGCACAGAGTGAACCTGATCCTCCTCTTCTGGGGTCCCTCAGAAGCGCTCCTGGCTCCTCCTCTTCTCAAATGCCCCGTTAGAGAGCTACTCTCCCCCTGGGGAACTTGTGCGGATAGTGGGGGGAATCCGCCGTGGAGACCACTTTTATCTGAAACCAGACCACTCACTGAAGAAGAGGATATTGGGGTTGTGGTAGCTAGCTGCTGCCATAACAATGCTATCCCTCTACAAAGTGCCGCTGTATATCAGCGTGAGCCAGTCCGTAAGCGGTTAAAGCAAATCTGATGTCAGAAATACAGGTCCTGCTAGTGTCAACTTCCAGTTACCTGGCGGTCATGTTCATTTTACTTCAGAGTATATATACACTTCACTATCCTAGCCACACACATCTTCAAGAGGAAGTAAAGTCCGCAATTTTTTTTCCCCTTTTAAGGCCCCCACAGGTGGGTTATGCCATAATGTACTAGTATGCACTTACCTGCATGGTGTCCTCCAGCCCGGCGCTGGGAGCGATCCAGCAGGCCCACGGTGCTTCCATGTTTGCCTGGTCTTCCCCCTGGGTCGTGTGCCTTCGGGCACATGACAGGCCAGGCTGCGAGGACACCAGTCCTGCACATGCACACGGCAATCACATCACTACGGCATGGATCAAGGCCATAAATGTTTGCAGAGCTGCGTGGCTCAGTAAAAATTACAGCGGACAGGCAAAAGTATACATTTATGGCAGAAGAGACCAATAGGGTCTCTTTTGTCATTAATACCCTGCCCGTCACCTAGTGGATTACTTATCAACTTTACTTACTTTGATTAGAAAATCAAAAGAAGCTGGGTGGCGGATTCTCGGCCAAACACTGACTACATCCAATCAGATGCATTAAGGAAAATGTGGGAGTCACTGGAGCAGCGGCTGTTCGATTACAATAGCTGTCAGAAAGGATTCCTTTATATACATTGTTTATCATGGAGGCGAGTGATTTAGCCATTGTGATAGTAGGAGATTTTGTCACGGTTGCTTGGTGCAAGACTGCAGAGCATAGACGTGGACTGGAGAAAACTGTTTTCACAGCCTTCTCCAGGTTTATTCCGGTATGGGGCTCTGTAGTTTGGAGATTCCATAGTGTCCTGGGTGGGACAGGATCCCCATCCCTGTGTCCAGATTTTGTAGATGACCAGCAGGGTATGCAAGCTTTGACTGGAGTGACAGACTTTATTTAGGACTTACTTTCCTCACTCCAATGGGCTACATGGGGAGGCTGGGGATAGAGGAAAGGAAAAGTATGTGAATTGGGTAGGGATTACTTTCCTTTCCTTCACTTCATTGCTGTTCTGTTCACCTGTAAGAATGAAAAGAACCTGTTAAATCTACAAGTCGCTCCAACTGTAAACAACACCAGGCTAATGACTCTCATCCTGTCCCAATATGACAGCATAGGACCTGTTAAAGGCTTTTTTTTGGAAAATCCAAAATGTGGATTTCTTCTCACTTTCTCTTTAAGTCTTCTTCTCCGACAGGGTTTTTCTTAAAGATGGGCTTGGGTGTGTTGGAAACACCACATGCCCGATCCTGCCAGGAAGCAGACACTGCACAGCGCTAATCACAGGCAGAGTGCAAGACATTTCCAGGTGTGCAGCTGTACAGATCGGGAATGGTCTCACTGCCTGTGATTAGCTCTGTGCAGTGTCGGCTACCTGGCAGGATCGGCAATATGGGATTTCAAACACACCCGAGCCCATCTCTAGTTCTAATCAAAACAAAAAATAATAATGTCTTTAGATATGTAGCGAAACCCCTGTAGGGGCTGCTGGTTGGCGATTGTGGTCCATCTCCCACCCTGCACAGCCAGGCACATGAATTTCCATACAAAGTGTCACTGGCCCTCACTTATAACTGGCCTTTGCAGCAAGGAAGGCAATGCACATCAAAAAAAGCCAAGGAATAATCCTCGGGAAAAATTCCAATCTCTACTTGCCAACCAGATTAACCTGTCTAACAATATGCGTTTAAAAACAGGGGTTTAGTTGCAAAAATTTGCAAATACAAGCTTAAGCTACAGGCCCCAGCAAGGCACCCTGTGATCCGTAGACCCTACCCCTAACTTATAAGAGGCTCCACAGTGGAAGCACATGCATTCTGATGAGATAGATGAGGCAGATGAACAGGAGAGAGTCCACCCCTCCTTAAAAAGGTACAGGGGCACATTGAACACCCAGCAGGTAGCACATGAATTTCCAGACACTTTACTGAAGAATCAGTACTTGTACTTTGTTTGTTATTTAAGGGATATAACTTCAATGGGAACAGGGTACATATGGGATGTCCACTTCATTGAAGGAAATTAGGGACTGAAAACGATATATACCACGAGTATATACACACACACACACATCCTCTTCACATTCAGCACATACACTTGATTGCAGACCATCACTCCCAGGACCAGCTAGCACTGTTGACTGCTCAATCTTAGTCCTCACAGGCGTGCCTCCAAGTCCTCTTGGCTGTTCCTTCTGGAAACTTGCCTGCCAGAGTTCTTCCACTGTCCTCTTTGGTCCCAGTGCCTCCTGACCAGGACAAGTCTGTGGTTTTAGGAAGGCCATCCACACATTATCCCAGGCCCAAGGTCGCCCCCCCTCCCCCCCAGACTAGAGAGCTACCTCAAGGGCCACGACCGCCTAACACTCCATATTCAGTTTCCACCCAAACAACTCCTCCCTAGCTGGGCTGACCCTGAGTATTTGAAGAGGCCTGTCCCCTGCCAATCCAAGTTGGGGATCGGTCAGGGCCCTCAGAATACTCCAGGTAGCTTCACCTCCCTTCCCCCTCCCTGGATTTCTGTCAAACCAGGACAAAACAGAAAGGCTTGGCTGCTAGCCAAGCCTGCATAAATTAACCTACACTTACAAAAACTATCTACATTTTTAGCACTAGAAACAGAAATATTTTAAACCTCTGGATCTTTTTTTTATTATTTATTTTTTTATCAAAAGCTATCTGTCTGGTTGAATCTGGTCTTAGAACTTTAGGATTACAGTCCCCTAAGAACTAAACAGCAAAGGAAAGTGGACAAACATTTGACATAGAAAGTACTGAATGAAGCCAAAGTATCAGCATGACAGCCTGGGAAGTAGCATTTTTAAAAGAGGAGGTCAGCAATGGTATCCTCCATATTTCTCAGTTTCCTTCACATGGTTCATCATACATAGAGTATATGCAGCTATTCTATATACTGGCCCAAAGCTACACGTAAGCACAGCTGTTGTCTGTGAAAAGGTCTCAGTAAAGATTATTTTCTAAGAGCCCTCAGAGCCGTTTACTCGATAACTAGATGCTATTCATGGATCCAGACAGCAGAAAATAAGAAGTGTTTCAGTTGACCTCAAAAAAACATCAAAGTTTGTGAAGGATTACAGGGAGCAAGTGTGGCCCTGCCCTGAGCTGCCTTGTGAGTTGTGACCAACCATAAATTTACATTGTACACCATGTCAAGGACAAGCGATATCCTACGTCTGAAAACAAAATCTGCACTCTAGTCAAGGCTGCGGAATTTTCACTTTTATGCCTATTGTTGTCCAAGCATGACCGCTGGAAACACTTAAAGCAGTCCTTCACCTTCCCCACCAACTCTGTCTTTCCACTCCTCCTCTCTAAAAATCGAATAGTTTTTATTTGTAAATCATTTTTTAAATTCCTTTTTGGGAGGAAACCACCCTGAACTAGTCATACATCCCAGGAGGACTCGGGGGACCCCATAGTGCATCATCAGGGAGTTGGGTGTCTCTTCCTGCTTTTTGCGCAGCCAGTCCCCGATGATGTCCTGCATCACATCTTCAGGGGCTGGTTATAACCTGCTCTCTGAAACACTTTAGAGAAAATGATTGTGGTGCCTACAGAACACCACTGGAACGTTGGGCATGTTTTATTTTTCGAACTCAGCTGAAGGTAAGAGGTGAAGTTCCTCTTGGTTGAACTAAACTGACTTTTTTTTTTTAAATCTAACTATATACACCTAAATCCAAAACCTTTCATTTTGGATAGAGTGGGGGGTTAGAGCAGTCTTATTTAACCACCTGTGTCCCTATTAGTAAGATTTCCCTTCACTTTCTGCCCTGCAGACTCACCAGGTAGTGAGAGGCTATCTTTCCAAAGTAAGGGAAATCACTATATAGACCACTGTCATAGGACTAAGTGCCCCCATTGGGAGATTTCCCCTCTATTTCTGTTCTGGAGACAACTCAAAATTGTGAATTAACCCTCACTTTAATTTGTGGCAACATGGATGATCAGGACAACTGGAAAGAGTCAATCTCCCTAGCAGAGACAGACTACAAAAAATAAATTCCAAACCTTGAGCACTCTATCTGAATACAAAAAGTTTTGCCTTTTGTTATGACAGTGGCTATTGGATGAAAATAATGTGGCCATGCCATACTGTGCATACTGGACTTGTCCTTGATAGGCCCGAAAGGAACCCAGGCCTTGCAAGGTCTGCTGCTGCTCCTTCACTGACCAATCACAGGCTGGGGTGGAGAGGTGACCCAAGATGTATAGCAGGGGTATTAAATTAAAATTCATGGAGGTGCGATTAGTAAAATGTTCTACCAGCCGAGGTCCAAATCACAGTTTTGTGCGATTACTCAGATTCTTTACATCACAGCCCAGGCATGCAGGCGCGACACACCATTCGTTTGAATGGGCTACTGTGTCTGCGTTTTCTGCTGGGAAAAGGTCCTGGCATCTTTTTAAAAATGCAGCCGCATGAAAACTGCATGATGTGTTTGTACCCTGCAGTTTCCATGTGCAGGAAATTGCACCTTGCATTTCAGTGCATTTAGGAGCCAATGGTACCCCTTCACATTTGTGCAGCACCTCATTTTGTGCGCAACTGCTTGTCCCCTTGACATCTCCCCCATCACATATCCCCCCACACAGTATCACCCCCATCACATATCCCCCCACACAGTATTGCCCCCTTTACATGACCCCCTTCACATATCCCCCCCACGCAGTATTGCCCCATAACATATCCCCCACGCATAAATGCCCCATCACATATCGCCCCATCACATACCCCCCCCACACACAGTATTGCCCCCTTTACATGACCCCCATCACATATCCCACCCCACGCAGTATTGCCCCATCACATATCCCACCCCACGCAGTATTGCCCCATCACATATCCCACCCCACGCAGTATTGCCCCATCACATATCCCCCCACACAGTATTGCCCCATTACATATCCTCCCACACAGTATTACCCCATCACATATCCTCCCACACAGTATTGCCCCATCACATGACCCTCTTCACATATCCCCCCCACACAGTATTGCCCCATCACATATGGTCCCACACAGTATTGCCCCATCACATATCCCCCCCACACAGTATTGCCCCATCACATATCCTCCCACACAGTATTGCCCCATCACATATCCTCCCACACAGTATTGCCCCATCACATATCCTCCCACACAGTATTGCCCCATCACATGACCCTCTTCACATATCCCCCCCACACAGTATTGCCCCATCACATATGGTCCCACACAGTATTGCCCCATCACATATCCTCCCACACAGTATTGCCCCATCACATATCCTCCCACACAGTATTGCCCCATCACATATCCTCCCACACAGTATTGCCCCATCGCATATCCTCCCACACAGTATTGCCCCATCACATGACCCTCTTCACATATCCCCCCCACGCAGTATTGCCCTATCACATATGGTCCCACACAGTATTGCCCCATCACATATGGTCCCACACAGTATTGCCCCATCACATATCCTCCCACACAGTATTGCCCCATCACATATCCTCCCACACAGTATTGCCCCATCACATATCCTCCCACACAGTATTGCCCCATCACATATCCTCCCACACAGTATTGCCCCATCACATGACCCTCTTCACATATCCCCCCCCACACAGTATTGCCCCATCACATATCTCCCCACACAGTATTGCCCCATCACATATTCCCCCCACACAGTATTGCCCCATCACATTCCCCCCACACAGTATTGCCCCATCACATATCCCCACACACACAGTATTGCCCCATCACATATCCCCCCACACAGTATTGCCCCATCACATATCCCCCCACACAGTATTGCCCCATCACATATCCCCCCACACAGTATTGCCCCATCACATATCCCCCCACACAGTATTGCCCCATCACATATCCCCCCACACAGTATTGCCCCATCACATATCCCCCCACACAGTATTGCCCCATCACATATCCCCCCACACAGTATTGCCCCAGCACATATCCCCCCACACAGTATTGCCCCATCACATATCCCCCCACACAGTATTGCCCCATCACATATCCCCCCACACAGTATTGCCCCTTTTACATGACCCCCATCACATACCCCCCCACACACACAGTATTGCCCCTTTACATGACCCCCATCACATATCCCGCAAACAGTATTGCCCCATCACGTATCCCCCCTACACAGAATTGCCCCATCACATATCCCCCCACAAAGTATTGCCCCCTTTACATGACCCCTATCACATATCCCTTAAACAGTATTGCCCCATCACATATGCCCCGCCCCCACAGCACTGCCACCACTCCCTATCCTTAACATTTACATATATTTTCCTCCCTTCCCTCTCCACTCCTACCTTTCACAGAGCGGAGAGCAGGAGGCGGGACATTCGTGACCTGAAGGCGCAGCAGCACTGGGCGGGACAAGGAGATGCCGGGTTGACTTTTCAGCGAACTGGTGATTGGTTGCTAGGACCACCTCCTAGCAGCCAATCACCTGCCGTTTAACGCGGCAGGCTTCTACCTCTCTCGTCCCTCCCCCAGTGCAGAAATGTCCCGCCTCCCGCTCCTCTATGCTGCTAATAGCGGAGGAGGCTGGGGACAGAAGCGGCGACTAAATGGCGCGATCGCCGCGGTCCGGGAAGAACGGCAGCTCGGGCCGGACGCGGACCGCCATTTAGTGATGCCCGATGTATAGTCTAAAGCGGTGATCCGCCCACTGCTGCAAAAATTAAGAACCAGCAGCTACACATACTGCAGCTGCTGGCTTTTAAGAATAGGACACTTACCTGTCCTGGAGTCCATCGATGTCGGCACCACAGCTGATGTTTCCATCAGCTGTTGGATGATGCTGCTGCCATTGAGGGTAAGGGAACCCTGTTGTCCATGTGCTCAGCTCCTCTTTTCTACTGGCCTGGTGACAGGGGGAAGAGGAGGGAGCCGTGACATCAATATACGCAGCTGTGGCTGCTGAAAGTGGGAACAGGATACCTTTCAAAGACAGGTGACACGATTGGCACCTTTTGGGTGGAGGAAACAGATGAGCGGAAGTTTCACTTTTGGGTGGAATTCTGCTTTAACTGCAGTAGAAAACAAATCAGGTCACCAAATTGGCTGCACTTCCTGGCATGGTTGTATAAGGAGAAAGATAGCTAATTTTTATAGTGGTTGCTTATATTCGTGCTCTTAATTAGCCACATTCATTATATAATCTCTATATCTATCAGACAACTATAACCACACGACCATTGGACAGTGGCACCCCCCTCCCCCCGTCTGAATGCCTAGTAGTGGGTCGCTCACCATTTGCTGCAGGATGGGGAGGAGCGGAGACTGCTTTTAATAGAGAGAAGCAGTGGCGGCTGGTGGGTGGGTGGTTCCTCCATCTCCTCCCAGGCCAAAAGGATAGTTTTTCCTTTTGGCCAAATCGGGGAACGGTCTCAGGATCCGCTTCCTAAATGGCCGAGAGGAGAATTAGTGTGACAATGGAAAATATTAATTCGCTATTCTCACACAACTGGATGGGCTCAGTACTCTGCGCCCCAAGCCCACTCCCTTTTTTTTTTAAGCCCATTAGTGCCTCTGGCTCTAATTGTGAGCTTCAAACCCCCTCCTCCCCCCATTGGAATCCATGTGTACAGCGCCCTGCATGTAGATTAGGGGGCTGGACACATGGATGGGGGGGGGGATGCCTGTGCGCCCCTTGTGGACAGGCCGCCTCATATCTGTTATTTTCCATATTTTGGGACCATTTCAGGACAGGCATGCAAGAAATTTAACACAGAGTGTAAACAGTTTATAAAGTAATCACACCCTCTTTAGTAGTATGTGCAGTGAATTCAAAGAATGTGTTTCATCAGATGAAACACGTTTTATCTTTATGCTTTCCTGCAGCCTATTTATCATGTGGCCTGGTTCAGCACTCTCTCAACAGTGCAGTAACTAGTTTAGGCTTGCTGGGTCTATGCTGATGTCTTCCTGAAACTTACTTAGGATTTGTGAGCTTAACCTCCCTGGCGGTATGATTCTTTCAGTGCTGAAAGCGGTACAATTGTTTTGCATGGAAATTTGGTGTTTTATATTGTAGGCCTGTAATTCTTAGGAATAACTCACTTAAAGCGGGATTCCACCCATAATTTTTAAAGTCAGCTGCTGCTATCACTGTAGCTGCTGACTTTTAATACGGACACTCACCTGTCCTACTCGCCTGCGATGATGCCGATCCCTCGATCCACACCAAGGGAAACAGGCCTTACGGCTTCACTGCCCGATTCCTACTGCACATGCGCGAGTCTCGTGCTGACTTCTGAATGGGCGGCTGCTCTCTGGGATTACACACAGCTCCCAGAAAGCCGCGCACGCCATTTACTAGAAGAGGAGGCAGAAGAAGAGAGACAGCGGTTACGGAAAAGGCAGATTACAGATGTCTGCGTAGTAACAGGTATTTCGGGTGAGTATAAAAAAAAAAAAAAAAAGTTCCTACATTCTTTTTAGGATTTTTTGTGAAAAAAAAAAAATTCTGGGTGGAACTCCACTTTAAATCTGTCCAAACAAGAGTCTAGTAGACATCCTGGGTATGAGGGTAATAATTGTATACAGTACTGTAATCTGTAAGATTACAGTATACTATGTGTACTATGTTTTTACCTTTTTGAATTTGGCGCCAATCTCTGCCCCGAACGTCGTAACGTCACAGGGAACGGAGCTCGGCGGCACTGTGTGAATCGAGTGAGGAGACAGCTCGCTCACACAGCAGAGAGAAATTGCAGGATCCAGGGTACAAGGCAAGAAAGTCCCTGCCTGGATACTGTGATGCAATCCAGAGTCTGGCTCAGGGTTACCGCTATTAGTACCAAAATTCCACCCCGAGCCCAATTTGACATTACCGCCAGGGAGGTTAAAGAGTATTTAAACCCAACATTTTATATTCCTGATAAGTTCCTGCTGTACCATGCACATATATTAAAAAGTAGCCTGTTCTTTTTGTATTACTTTCTTTGAGGTACGAGTACATAGTGGTCAGTTCTCCAAAGATCAGACTTGTCCTGACAACCCCAACACAGGCATTCACTTGGAAGATCAGTGTGCTGTTTCTTCTTCTCCTCCCCTTCTACAGCTGAGAACCGAGGGAATGTGCCTCTGAGTATGTATCAAAAAAGGTTTAATAAATAATAATATCCACTCACATGGGGGAATGTAGAGTTGAGATCGTAGCTAGGCTAGGAAGATGATGTTAGTAGGACTGCAGGTCACAGTATGTCTATTCCTCTACACATCAGATCCTGAGCAGGATATTACAGGGATGGTAGGGCAGAGCAGGTCTTCCTTCTGAGTCCCAGATATGTCACATCACAGTTAGGTGTAGGAGAAGACCATCTAGCATAGGTATGGGTTCCAAGAAGGGGTTTAGGAGATTGGGTGAAGAGGAGGAGGAGACGTATAACAGCAGGCAAGCCACGCTGTAGATGTAAAAAGTTCTTCTGGCCTCTGCAGTGACACGGCCGTGTATTCAGAGGTCAGAACAAGGCTTGGATAGCACAATAGCACGCGGCGCCAGGCTGGGATGTCATCAACATTGTCTTGGTCTCGACCAAGAGATGTGTTGCCAGAGAGGAATAAACATGCTGTGACCTGCAGTCCTACTACCATCATCTTCCCAGCCCAGCTATGATCTAAACTCTACATTCCCCCATGTGAGTGGATATTATTATTTATTAAACCTTTTTTGATACATACTCAGAGGCGTTGTTTTTAATTTAGCTTTACTAGTACCTGCTTCTGGTCTTTTCGGTGGCTGTCCTGACTGACCTATTGGTCTATATTTGAACCCCAGTGTATGTGCATAGCTATACATCTACTTTCCTAGGACTATTTGGTATCTAACTGAACTTATATATTGAGGTACATGTGCTTGCGCTTTTTTACTTGTTTATCACTAAATATGATCACCTATATTCTCTACACAAAGGTTTTGCCTTTCATTTCTATAATAAACAGAATTGGTGGTTTTACAAGGTGGTGTTCCCAGTGCACAAAGCAAGGTCCATAAAGACATGGTTGAGCGAGTTGGGATGGAGGAACATGACTGGCCTGCACAGAGTCCTGATAGAACACCCTTGGGATGAATTAGAGGCATCAGTCCAACATCAGTGCCTGACCTCACAAATGCGCTTCTGGAAGAATGGTCAAACATTCCCATAGACACTCCTAAACCTTGTGGATGGCCTTCCCAGAAGAGTTGAACCTGTTACAGCTGCAAAAGGGTGGGCTAACTTAATATTGAACCCTACAGACTAAGATTGGGATGCCATTAAAGTTCATATGCCCCAATATATTTGACAATGTAGCGTATATACACAGGTCAGTGCATTTAGCTGCCAGAATCTTGGAGCAGGTTCAGAAACATTGTTTTGATAGTTAAAAATAGCCAACCTGAACTGGTATCCCACCTTCAGCAGAGATCAAATGCATAGGTTGCTGGTCAAATTAATGAATACTGGTGTTTATTCTGAAAATCTTATTGCGCTTTATCTATCCATTGCAATCAAATATTGTAAACGCAGCTAGCCCAACTCCAGACAAAACTTTTTTTTTTTTTTTTTTTTACTTCTAGAGAAGTTTGGAAACATAAAATATGCATGTGAGGTTGATACGGTTTTCTGTGGCCCTATTGGGGAGATTCAATATCATATCAGTTCCTGGGATAGAAGTCTAAAACAGAGGAAAACATTTGTCACCAGGACAGGAAGACACAGACAATAACCATCGTACCAAGGTTCTTCAACAACTAGAGAGAATTCCCATCACTTCCTTTCTGGATTCAACTCCAAGCAATGCAGGCAGATTGAGGCTTGTGGGAGGGGCCAACAGAGTGCTATACACACCTACCTGAAAACATCACAGCACTCTGTCTCAGTACTCCAACCAAAAGCCCCCTTAGCCCTGATTCCGGTTATCGGCGCTCTGGTGCTGTGACTGGCCGAAGCGGCGATGACATCACTACCCCGCATTTTTGCAGGACCGGCATGATCCCATTTATAAAACCGGGACGCTCAGTGCTCAGTAGACAGTGCAGTGCAGGGTTTTCTGCAAATATCTCCTTAACCGTGTAGGTAAAGGAGATATTTCTTGCACCTACAGGTAAGCCTTAATCTAGGCTTACCTGTAGGTGCAAGTTGTCAGAGTGGGTTTACAACCACTTTAAGTCTGGAGGAGTGGGCATTCATAGACAGGCTGTATTTGAGCACAGGGTGTAGAGCCAATGTGTGATGCGGAGACTCCATGATTGAAAGAACTAAAAGTTGGGGAGAAAAGGGGTAGATGATGTTGAGGGAATATTTTCTCCATCCAGGAAATAAAGGTTGGCTCTTGTCTGATTTGATGCATGTTACCATAAGCTAAAAGGAATTCATGAAATAAAAGCAGGCTGTATCAGACTTGCTGCGACTTTTAATGCACACTGTCAGAAGTTCACAGTGTGCAGTGAAATCAGATAAGTGGATTCAGTACAGGAATGGAGTCTGTACCACTGTGCAAAAATGAAGGGAAGGCTGGAGTTCTGCTGTATCAGCTTGCCCAATATATGACAATATGAAAGCTGCATAAATCCTTTTTTATTTATCAAAAGGTTTAAAAGTGAGTTGGACAGATAATTAGATAGATAACAAGATTTCCTGTTTAGGTGGGTGAATTAGCCGATATCAATATAGGAGGTAATGAGAAATATGCTCCCAAGACCTGAGAAACACTAAGGGCCCTTTCACACGGGGCGGATCAGTATTGATCCGCTCCGTGTGTCCGCAAAGCTCAACGGGGATCCTCCGTAAAATCCCCGCTGAGCTGGCAGCTGACAGGGTGGTCTCCGCACACTGTGCAGGGACCGCCCTGTCTTTCCTCCGCTCTCCCCTATGAGGGATTGGATGAACACGGACTGTATGTCTGTGTTTATCCGATCCGATCGACTGAAGAAAAATAGGATTTCTTCCTTCTGCAAATGCGGATCTTTGCGGAGGCGGACAATCCGCTGACACTCGTAATCACATAGGGACCCATGCATGTCCCATTTTCATCTGCAAAGGGACGGATGAAAATGCGGACATACGGGCCGTACTTGTGAAAGGGCCCTAAGGGCCCTTTCACACGGGTGTGTCTGTGTACAGACTTTGCTTTGCTCTGCAGGGATCACTCTGTCGATCCCCGCTGAGCAGGCAGATGACAGCTCGGTCTCTGTACACTGTGCAGGGACCGACCTGTCAGATCACCGCTCTCCTCTATGGGGGAATCAGATGAAAACCGACAGTAGAGTTCTTTTTTCATCCAGTCCGAAAATAGGTTTTCCACCCATCTGAATTTAGCAGATTAGATGTCAGCGGACATGTCACCACTGACATCCGTTGCTTCATATACCTGCATTGAGCGTCCGTTCAGGTCCGCCTAAAAAAAACTGACAGGCGGACCTGAACATTCCGCCCATGTGAAAGGGGCCTTAGACTCCCACTGATACCCACACTCTGAAAATGCAGGCCGTGTCTGGCTACAAGGCCCCTTTTACACGGGCACCTCCTCTGAACGGAATCCACTTGCTCAGCGAAGGATCTCTCCACTTGAACCCTGCCGAGCAGGCGGATGACAGATCTGTGTCCCGCTCTCCTCTATGGCAGGGGTCATCAACCCCGGGCCGTGGCCTGTTTGCAGCCAGGCCGCGAAGGCTACACTGTCCGATGTGCGGCGGCGGAGCAAGCGGAGAGATGACATCATCTCCCATCGCAGCCCGCATTACTGCTGTTCCATGCTCACAGAGGGGCGATATACTGAGACGAGCAAGCAGATGAGATCATCTCTCACCGCCTGCATCGCCGCTCTTGCCCGCCCACAGCTGGGCTGCTATAATGCTGGAGGTGAGGCGGGATCACCTCTCACTGCACGACCGCATCACTGCTCCACCGACACAGCACAGCAAATTACGATACACTGCTGGAGGTGAGGCAGGGGGAGCAGAGAGATGAGATCTCCCTCACTAGTCACTACCCACTACTCCAGGCTTGCCTCTGAACTAATGCACACACCTGTGCTGCCACCACTGCAGTGACAATCTTCATGTGGTGGCAGGTGACAATCCACATCTGGTGGCAAATGACAACCTGAATCTGGTGGCAGGTGGTGTGGCAAGGGACAAAATGCATCTGGTGACGGGCAACGTGGCAAGTGACCCTCTGCATGTGGTGGCAGGCAACGTGGCACATGACAACCTGAATCTTGTGGCAGGCAACGTGGCAAGTGACAGGCTGCATATGAAGGCAGGCGACGTGGGCAAGTGACAATCCACATCTGGTAGCAGGCGACATGGCGAGTGACACTCTGGCACATTCTGTATTATGGTGAGTTGAACTATTTCATTGTCTATTACAATGTAATAATAGAAATAATGTGTTTCAATCATCCTGATACCATATCAACCATGGCGCCGGGATAATTGACGCACAAACATCACCAGCCATTGCCCCGATAAATTGCCCGCGAAAAGCCGCATAGACCACACCCCCCCCCCCTTGGCACAATTTTCTTCAACAACGCCTGTCCACGGTGCCAAAAAGGTTGGGGACCACTGCTCTATGGGGCAATCGAATGGAAACGGATCACCTGTCCATTTGCATCTGATCCGCCAGACAGGTGGGGAATAGGACCACCATCTATCGGCTTTTGGCGGACAGGATCGCATCAGATGGCAGTGGGTGTCAACTGACATCCGCCACTCCATAGAGGCTGGGGGGTCCGATCAGAAAAATAAAGTGCCTCTTCTTTTGGGGTTCCCTGCCTCTTCTGCATTTGCCTCCATAGCAGAATGTATGCGTTTTTTTACTTTTTTACTTTAATACAAGTAATGCATGAAAAAAAAAAAAAAAAAAAGGTAAATTTCTTGTGACTTTAGAACCACTCTGAGGAAGCAAGGTTGAGGAAGCAACTAGTGCCTCTAGTTTAGGAGGTTGTGGGATACTTGAGAAGACATGCCCCACTTTTCAATACTATTTAAAAACTTAAAACTTTTTGGTACCATTCACCAACCCTCAATATGTCATGATAGAAGATGTAGCTACTCAGGCTGATATAACACACTAACTCGATTGAGGCTCACAAAGTATCTAAACCATGAGACGTTCTGATATCTGTATTGATATGTTTGCTGCAAGACATCTCTATGTACTGTACACTTTTACTTTCTCAATAAAATAACATTTTAAATTAAACTTAAAAAACGTTATCAATTTTATTTCCTCCATAAGCAGTTAAGCAGCATCTCTCGCACATTCAATTATCCGTCATCATGGCTACTCTCACCCTGAGTAAACCTGGGCACTACCCACATCAATCATATAACAGGGACATATTCCAGTAAAGCCAACACAACCTCACGTCAAATGATCTGGCAGGGAGAAGATTTGGTTTCATGACAGTGAGCCTTGTGGAGGGATCTGATGACAGATGATTTAGGAGATATGTCACACAGTAGGACTCTGACAGTGACACAGCACTCCGAGGGAACAGTCCTATATGTCTGTGCCGCAGTGTCACCTTCATCAATAGTGCTACAAGTGTTAAGTGCTGGTTGGTCCATTAAGGACTACCTGTCCTTTTATTACAGCCATCCTTTAAATAACCCCAGCAACCCCAAAACATCCTACAGTTAACTGTTCCCCCTTCTCATAGATCTTCACTGTGTCACCTGCTGGAAGCCACATGGCCTCCTTACCTAGAGTCATAAGAGCTAAAAATGAATAGTTGTCCCTTATGATGGCCATGCACTATACGAAAAAAAATCGTCCAAACCCATTTTCGAAAAAGTTTATCATGTAATGACCGATAATTTGTTCAGTGGACATAACAAAAAAAATTGGTTTTGTTTACCTAGTGCAGACAGTTCGGACGGGAAACGCAATAATCTTTCAATTTATCATTCGTTCGGCAGAACATTTCCAATTTCCTTCCTTTTTTCGGCTCAAAAACATCCCAATGATTATTTTGTGCCCATTAACTGTTCGAAAAATGAACGGTCTAAAATAACGGAATTTCTAGCGAATTTTCGTATAGTGTACGGCCAGCATTAGAAATAAATAAGGATTCTACAGCACATGCATGGCCTGGCTAGGCAACGCTTTTAGTCAGCAGGTAGGATGACCTCTCCATTTCCCATACAGACTTCACTTAGCATTGTGTACACCTGACCAGCCCTCTAAATATATACTATAAAAGAACCATCTTAATTTTCTGGTCTCAGGGATCTTTTTGGAAAACCAATTTATTGGAAAACCAATTTATTGGGGAACCCCCCCCCCCCCCTTACAGTGGTGGTCTGAATGCTGCTCTTACAGACAGCCAAATAAAATAGATCTTAGGTGCCATGTTGCTGGAACCCAAAGCTATGAAGGCACCATCAGATGGGAGGTCAATCAGCCGCAGCTCCAGGAACCTCCAGCAACCTCTGAAGGAACCCTGCCCTAGACAGCAACTCCAAGCCACAGGCATAACCAATCTTTAAAGTAGTTTAGCATGGCTTTAACCAATCATGCCTCCCTTAAAACGGTAACTTTACTTTCATAGGAAAAATAAAATAAAATAAATATAGCGCGCGCATTCACGCACACACACCATATTGCAATTGAATGTTATTAAAAATGTACCTATTCGTTTTAATCTGCAGCTCTGTAATTTTCTGTAAAATGCAATATGGCAACCTGGATGCATTCTCTATACAGAACTTCCCCAGATGTGTCATTTCCTGCTTGTGAGATTGTCTCTCTGATTTTTTGCACTAAAATAGTCAGATTTTAGGAATTCTCTGCAACAGCAAATTCATTTTTGGCAAGATATTCCCAAATGGTTAATTGCTAACAAGGGATGCAGACCCTGCAAGCTTCCTCATTAGTTTGCGCATCAGCTGATTAATAACGAAAAAGTCACTCCTATTCAGATTCACTCTGCACATTGAGCAAACAGCTTTTACTTCAGAGCAGAAACAGGTAGGATCCTGCAGGAACGTTTGTTAAAATCCTTGCAATGTATATCAATCACCCAGAGGGGATTTTTTTTCCCCACACAACAAAAGTGGAGTTTGGCACCTTTCACACAGACACCTACACCTAATGGAATGCGCTTGCTCAGCGGAGGATCACTCTGCTCATGACAGATCCCACTCCCCTCTATAGGGAAACTGGATTGAAAACGGACCGCCTTGATTGGATAAGATAGCAGGAGATGTCAGCGAACATGTCACTGCCGACATCTGCAAGGTCCAATCGGGTCCTCCTGATGAACCGACAGGCTGACCTGATCAGACAGCCTGTGTGAAAGGCAGCTTACTCTTTAAGTCTACTCTGTTCACCTTTATAATCTATGGAAGCCAGTTCTTTTCTTCCTCTGGACTGGGTGAGAAGACATTACCTGCACATTTGCTGATCAGTATCTGCTCTTCCCGTGATACAGATTACAGGGGAAAAAAGTATTGACTGCGGCATGGCTGCCCTACAGTCTCACAAAAGTGAGTACACCCCACAAAATTTTGTAAATATTTTATTATATCTTTTTATGTGACAATATTGAAGAAATTACACTTTGCTACAATGCAAAAGTAGTGAGTGTACAGCAAGGGTGCGCAACCTTTTGAAGAGCAAGGGCCACTTAAGTGACTTGGTAACCGGTCGCGGGCCACAATGAGCGGAGCAGGTGGATGGCAGCCCACTCGGCTCTGTAGAGCCCACTCTACTCTCAGCACACCAAACTTGCAGGTAATAGAAGTCTATGGCTCAGTGCAGGTAACCCACAGGTGCTCTTCTCTGAACCTGTGGATTAGTTTGAAAGCAGCCCAGTAACTCCTGCAGAACAGATATGCCCATATGTGCGATACGTGATATTTAGTAATTAACCTACCTTTAATAATAGTATTCTATCCCAGAGCAGGAAGTCACGGGCCATATCAGAGGGCTCCACAGGCCACATGTGGCCCCCGGGCCACTGGTTGGGCACCCCTGGTGTACAGCTTGTATAAGCTGTACCCTCAAATTAACTCACACAGCCATTAATGTCTAAACCGCAGGCAAAAAAAAAAAAAAGAAGCATTACATTCCTTTTTTTTTTACATTCCTATGTGAAAATGTCCAAATTGGGCATAATTAGCCATTTTCCCTCCCAGTGTCATGTGACTTGTTAGTGTTTCAGGTGTGAATGGGGAGCAGGTGAGTTCAATTTGGAGTTATCGCTCTCACTCTGTCATACTGGTCACTGAAAGTTCAACATGGCACCTCATGGCAAAGAACTCCGAGGATCTGGAAAAAAAAAAAGAATTGCTGCTCTACAGAAAGATGGCCTAGGCTACAAGAAGATTGCCAAGACCCTAAAACTGAGCTGCAGCATGGTGGCCATTTACTTCACTATGGGAGCATTTGTTTGTTCTTCTCCGCTGGTTAACCACTACATCCTATTGTGAGCCTCCATTTTGTTGGAGTCCAGCATCGTTACTAGGTGGATTGAGAAGAATAGTTTCAAGACATCTTCTGCCCAGCAAGCTTGTCTGCAGCCACTTTATGCCCAAGATCTATATGTTGGAGGTAAGCGCTCTGTGAGCCCATACCATAAGAAGATCTACATTTGGAAATCATTTTGAAGCACTTATTTGGCAGCATAGCGATTCGACTTTATTCACTGTTTATTGCATATTGTGTTTGATATATTTCATTGTTTGTTTTCAGTACTCATTGGTAGCTTTACTACCATCATCATCCAGTGGGCTTTATATTAGCCATTGTCGTTTTTGCACTAATAGTTGCACTTTATTGGTACACTTACTGCGTTTCCAGCAGTGTATATTATATATATATATATATATATATATATATATATATATATATATATATATATATATATATATATATTTATATTAGGGCTGTTACTGATCAAAATTTTTGTGTTTGATTAATCGTTTATTTTTTTAATCGATTAATCGACTAATTTTGATTAATTATAACGCACTTACAGATCCAACTACTTTTAGCTGATCTCCTTGCAAGCTGATTCCCAGTGCAGCTACCAACCACTGGAAAAATGGATAGCAGGATACAAAACACACACAAAGGCAGCGCTGGATGGGAATAGCATTAAAACTTTTATAGTCTTCAAGTAGGTAACCAAATAAATATTGCACTGGAGATAAAATCGATGTTGCTACATAAACTGTAAAAATGGTGTGAGTAATACCAAACGGTACCAAAAGCAGTCATAAAAACATGTAGCTAAGTATGATACTGGTATAAAAATGTGTACAACAATACCACTGCTGAAGCCAGATGAGAAGAGGTTAACATCAGTTCATCGGCATGTAGATGTCCCATGAAGGGAACTATCACAACTCCCAGTGGATGGCTGTAGAATCTCAGGGTGATAAAGGGAAGTGATAGAGGGAAGTGTTAACAGCCCTTGCGTGTGGCAGATAGTAAGATCCTGCCGGCATGCAGGAATGAAAGCACAGCAAAGGAGCCCTTCAGATGGACACGGCAAGCCCCGCTGGTGTCCGTGACGTCACCGGATCTCCGAAGGAACTCCCTGAAGGCCCAGAAGCCGGCGGAGAGGTGAGTACCAATCAAAAGAATTTTAATCGGTCAAAAAGATTTTGATCGATCAAAAGAATTAAAGATTAATCGATTAATTAAAGCCCTAATATATATATATATGTGTTAGTGTTCGCTAATCACTTTCTTTTTTCAGTTTAACAGGACAGGTTCAACTCAGAACAGGCCTCGCCATGGTCGACCAAAAAAGTCGAGTGCACGTGCTTAGCGTCATATCTTGAGGTTGTCTTTGGGAAATGGATGTATAAGTGCTGCCAGCATTGCTGCAGAGGTTAAAGTGGTGGGGGGTCAGGCTGTCAGTGCTCAGACCATACGCTGCACACTGCATCAAAGTGGTGTGCATGGCTGTCGCTCCAGAAGGGAGTCGCTTCTAAAGATAATACATAAGAAAGCCAGCAAACAGTTTGCTGAAGACAAGCAGACTAAAGACATGGATTACTGGAACCATGTCTTGTGAACTTATTTGGTTCAGATGGTGTCAAGCGTGTGTGGAGGCAACCAGGTGAGGAGTACAAAGACAAGTGTGTCTTGCTACAGTCAGGCATGGTGGTGGGAGTGTCATGGTCTGGGGCTGCGTTAGTGCTGCCGGCACTGGGGAGCTACAGTTCATTGAGGGAACCATGAATGCCAACATGTCCTGTGACATACTGAAGCAGAGCATGAGCCCCTCCCTTCAGAGGCTGGTACACAGGCCTGTAATCCAACATAACGACCACAAACACACCTCCAAGACGACCACTGCATTGCTAAAGAAGCTGAGAGTAAAGGTGATGGACTGGCAAAGCATGTCTCCAGAACTAAACCCTATTGAGTATCTGGGGACATCCTCAAAACAGAAGGTGGAGGAGAACAAGGTCTGTGATGTCATCATGGAGGAGTGGAAGAGGACTGCAGTGGCAACCTGTGAAGCTCTGGTGAACTCCATGCCCAAGAGGGTTAAGGCAGTGCTGGGAAATAATGGTGGCCACACAAAATATTGACATTTTGGGCCCAATTTGGACATTTTCACTTAGGGGTGTCCTCATTTGTTACCATTAGACATTAATGTGTGCAAGTTATTTTGAGGGGACAGCAAATTGACAGTCATACAAGCTGTACACTCACTACACAACATTGTAGCAAAGTTTTATTTCTTCAGTGTTGTCGCATGAAAAGATATAATAAAATTACAAAAATGTGAGGGGTGTACTCACTTTTGTGAGATACTGTATACTCATAAAAAACAGAAGACAGGACATTTCTACTATGGTATAAGTCAGGGATCCTCAAACTACCGCCCTCCAGCTGTTGCGGAACTACACATTCCATGAGGCATTGTAAACCTCTGACATTCACAGACATGACGAGGCATGATGGGAATTGTAGTTCCTGAACATCTGGAGGGCCATAGTTTGAAGATCCCTGGTATATGTGTTGCTGAGAACTAACCAAAACAAACTTACCAGGGAGAAATCTCTAAAAATAGTTTCCTTTAAAGCCAGGGACAGCGGGTGACTAATGTCAGTGAGACCTGGCACCAATGAGTCACACGCAGTCACTTCAAGGTGGTGGCTGGAGTCTAAACATACAGTGGACGTGATCTCCAACAATTAACTTCTCTTAGGCCGCGTACACACGATCGGTCCAGCCCGATGAAAATGGACTGAAGTCCACATTCATCGTTCCAAACTCACCGTGTGTACAGGCCATCGGACCGTTCTAAAACTTGCTTTAAAATCGAACTGACGGATGCCTGACCATCGGTCCAAACCGATCGTTTGTACGCAAAAGCATCAGTTCAAAAACCTGCGCATGCTCAACATAAAGTCGACGCATGCTTGGAAGCATTGAACTTCATTTTTTTTCAGCACGTCGTTGTGTTTTACGTCACCGCGTTCTGATACGATTGGTTTTTGAACTGATGGTGTGTACGCACATCAGACCACTTCAGCGGTGACCCGATGAAAACGGTCCGTCGGACCATTCTCATCGGGTTGGACCGATCGTGTGTACGCGCCCTTAGTCTCCCTTTTGGCCTGTTAAAAGTTAATCAAAAGCCAACTGTGGGTGGAGCAGGCAAGGGTAAAAGTCGAGGGTCAGCTGCTATAGCTGCAGTCACATCACTTACCTGTAATGAAGGATGTCCCACCCCTGTCAGGCAGCTGGATTCTGGAGAAACCTTCTGTGCAAAAATGACAGGTCTTCTTTCTGCTGCTGAATTTCTAGCACAGCAAAAGTTCTTCTGGGGTTTTTAAATCATTTTATAACCCAAACTGCAGATTATACCGTACTGTATGTGTAAAAATACAAAATTGCTCTATAGGGGGACCAGTTCAAGTCTATGTAGCATCTATAAGCATCATGTGACAAGCGACACAACGTTCAGACTGTTTTTGGAGGTCAGGAGTCGGGTGACAAAAAGCTCACCTGTGAATGAAGGTGTATGGTCCCCAACATAAACCTGCAAAGAAAAAAAAAAATAGAAAAAAAAAAAAAAAAAAAAGACAAAAGGGGACGTTTCAGTGGCTACTTTTACATAGACTTACATGCCGTTATACATTTATATAGAAGATCATTTTTATACAAAATTTCAAGTTAAAGGGACACTAAAGTCAGGGATTTAAAAAAATAAAAATAACAAACATGTGATACTTACCTCCACTGTGCAGTTCGTTTTGCACAGAGTGGCCCGGAAACCTGTCTTCTGGGGTCCCTCGGCGGCTGTCTGGGCTCCTCCTCGCAAAAGCTTTCCTTCTTCATGCGAGGGCGCTCGCATGGAGGAAAGCTTTTGCGAGCGCGCTCCCGTGATACAGCGGCGGCCATAGCCGCCGACTGTATCACTCGGCTCCGCCCCCCAGCGCGCCGCGTCATCCGCCCTGATTGACAGCAGCGCTAGCCAATGGCTGCACTGCTATCAATCCGCCCGGCCAGGCTGGGAACCGAAGAGGACGACGTGGACGCGCCCGGGAGATTCGAACGGTCAGGTAAGTACAACGGGGGCTCGGGGGGGGGCCGGTGCTGCTAGATGTTTTTTTACCTTCATGCATAGGATGCATGAAGGTAAAAAAACTTGTACCTTTACAACCCCTTTAAGTTAAAAACACTTTTAAAATAGTTTACACAATATAGGTATCAATCTTTTAGACATCTTAGTACTTTGTACATAGTGTACATGTGATCAACCACCCATATGCTACACCAGAGTATAAGTACATACCAGTTTAAAAGGATATTCCTCAGATATTCTAGTAAAAAATAATAAAAAAAAGAAAAATATATACTTAGTCACTACAGCCCTGGGATGAGGGTGTGATAATCTTCAACGCATTTCACAGGTTTGTCACTTAAATCATCAGGAAAACTGTAAAGCCTTAATAATATGTATAGAGTTTGTCTATGCAAATGTGCACCCCAAAAGGAGGGATCGCAGACATAGCACCCACCTAAAGGGCCGATATACAGAGAGGAATAAATTGCCCCTCAATCTTGCTGCTAATGACCCAGAAAGAAAGAAAAATAAATAATTGATAGTTGATTGTGCTAGAGAGGTTACACAACACCACTGAAGTAAAACCAAAAAAATAAAAGACATTCCCCTTTGGGTGATCTACGGTGCCGTGCAAAAGTATTCACCCCCCCCCCCCCCCCCCTCATCCATGGCATTTTTCGTGTTTTGTTGCCTTCCAAATTTTGGGTGAAAATCAAAATTAAGCTTTACACAAATGATTAATGGCATGTAGTCTGTGCACAAGTGGCACCTGTTTTTATTTGTTGTTAGATGCAGTTAAATACACAGTTGGCCACTTCCATGTATCTGTGGTCCCCAATTTAAGCACTTGTGACAGGCTGACAATGCAGGAGTACAACTGGAAGACAGGGACAGAGTTTTGTCACTCTATGACAGGAAGTGACTGAACAAAGACCAAAATGTCAGGACCAACTGGGATTATTTTAACCACTTATCTACCAGCCGCCATCAATTGAGGGCGACACAGTAGCTCAGTTGTTCTGACAGGACGTCATACAACGTCCTTGCCTTTTAAAGCCGCTAGGGGGCGCGCACCCATTGCTTTACTGGGAACACGATGCGCATGCCCGGCGGCCGCGATGGCCGCTGGGCACCCGCTATTGCCAAGTACCTAGGCAGGGACATGGAGCTCTGTGTGTAAACACAGAGTTCCACGTCCTGTCAGGCAGAGGAAACCGATGCTGTGTCCCCTGTACATGGGGACACAAAATCGGTCACCTCCCCCAGTCAGTCCCCACCCCCAGTTAGAACACTCACTAGGGTACACATTTAACCCCTTCCCCACCCCCCTAGTGTTAACCCCTTCCCTGCCAGTCACATTGTAATCGATGCATATTTATAGCACTGTTCGCTGTATAAATGTGAATGGTCCCAAAAATGTGTCAAAAGTGTCCGCCATAATGTCGCAGTCCCAATAAGAAAATAAAAAAAAATAAAAAAAATTGCAGATCGCCGGCTACTGGCTTACTAGTGAAAAAAAAAAAAAATCATAGATTATATCGGCTATTTTGTAGGCGCTATAACTTTTGTGCAAACCAGTCACTATACCCTTATTGCGATTTTTTTACCAAAAATATGTAAAAGAATACGTATAGGCCTAAACTGTAAACTTTAACCACTTAACCACCGCAGGCCGTAAAATAACGGCTGCAAGGTGGTTCCTTAACCACTTAAGACCCAGACCAAAATGCTGCCAAATGACCTTGCCCCTTTTTGCGATTCGGCACTGCGTCACTTTAACTGACAATTGCGTGGTCATGCGACGTGGCTCCCAAACAAAATTTGCGTCCTTTTCTTCCCACAAATAGAGCTTTCTTTTGGTGGTATTTGATCGCCTCTGCGATTTAAATTTTTTGCGCTATATATTTTTTACTTTTTGTTATAAGAAAAATCAAATAAACAAAATTTTAGTCAAACATTTAGGCCAAAATTTATTCAGCCACATGTCTTTAGTAAAAAAAAAAAAAAAAATTGCAATAAAAAAAAAAGCTACCTAGCGGGAACAGCGACACTAATACAGCGATCAGAAAAATTATCGCTTAGTGACGTTGGCAATAGGGAGTGAAAGGGTTAACTAGGGCGGTGATCAAGGGGTTAAAACTTTTAGGTTCAGGGTAGCCCCCTACCCCCCCCAACACTAACTGCCTGTCACACTGACACCAACTGCAGTGGTCATACATATAATCACTGCATTCAGTGACACTGTAACAGGGGGAGGGTTAAATGTTCCTATGTGTCTGTGTGTCAGTGTGCTGTTGTGTACACTTTACTATGTGATGTGATCTCTCCTCAGCGGTAGTCGAAAAAAACGCAGAGGGAGCAATCACATCACTTCCTCCTTCCTGTGTTTACACAGGAGGAGGAAATGACATGCAGGGGGAGCACGCGGATTGGCTGAGAGCGATCCGGAGGGGGGCGGACAAAAACCAACCGCCGCCCCCTCTGCACGGATCGCTCGGCCAGGTAACCGGACCGCCGCATGTACCGGGGGGGGGGTCCGATCGGACCCCCGAACCCCCCCAAGGCACCAACGTATATATACGTTGATGTGCCTGTCGGTGCCATACTGCCGACGTAAATGTACATGCGGCGGTCCTTAAGTGGTTAACTCTGGGTGGACGTTATACAACGCTCTCCCGCGCACCCCTGATAGCGGCCATTTACCACGTAATTGACTGAGCGATCACATGTAAACAAACCGGCGTCATTTGATGACGCCGATTCCTCCCTCTCCTCTCTGTACCGATCGGTACAGTGTGAGAGGATCGCGGTAAATTGCCGCTGATAGCGGCCGTTTACCACGTGATCGCTCTGTCCAATTGGACGGAGCAATCACATGTAAACAAACCGGCGTCATTTGATGACGCCGGTTCCTCCCTCCTCTCTCTGTACCGATCGGTACAGTGTGAGAGGGGGGAGCGCGGGTGTCAGCAGCGCTGTGGCTGGATCTGTGACTATTGCAGTCACAGATCCAGCCATCCCTGCTCAGCCATCCCTGCATTAACCCCTGCAATACTCTGCACAATACTCTGCAATACCCCCGGCGCAGTACTCTGCAATACCCCCGGCGCAGTACTCTGCAATACTTTGCAAAAGTTATTGACCCTATATCTCACTGTAAAGAGGACCTGTTGTGCTATATTCCTATTACAAGGGATGTTTACATTCCTTGTAATAGGAATAAAAGTAATCAAAATATTTATTTTTGGGGAAAAACGTGTCAAACTAAAATAAATAAAGTAAACTGAACAATAATAAAATAAATAATTCACAGCGCCCCTGTACCAGTGTGCTCGTATACAGAAGCAACCGCACACCTAAGTCCCGCCCACATATGAAAACTGTGTTCAAACCACACATGTGAGGTATCGCTGCGAACGTTAGAGCGAGAGCAATCATTTTGGCCCTAGACCTCCTCTCCAACTAAAATGAGGTAACCAGTAAAAACATTTAAAGTGTCACCTATGGGGATTTTTAAGTAGCAAAGTTTGGCGCCATTCCACAAGTGTGCGCAATTTTGCAGGGTGAGCTATTTACTCGGCGTAACTTCATCTTTCATATTATGCAAAAACATTGGGCTAACTTTTTTTTTTTTTTTAAAGCACAAAACTATTTCCAAAAAAAACGCGTTAGAAAAATTGCTGTGCAAATACCATGCGACCACCATTGTATTCTCTAGGGTCTTTGCTAAAAAAAAGCATATATAATGTTTTGGGGTTCTATGTAATTTTCTAGCAAATAGATGATTTTTACATGTAGAAGAGGAATGTCAGAATTGGTCTGGGTGTTCCAGAACGCCTGATGGCGCTCTCTGCATGTTGGGCCTCTGTATGTGGCCACACTGTGTGAAAGTCTCACACATGGGGTATCGCCATACTTGGGAGGAATAGCAGAATGTGTTTTGGGGTGTAATTTGTGGTATGCATATGCTGTGTGTGAGAAATAACCCCCTAATATGAACATTTTGTGGAAAAAAAAATAAAAATAAAAAAAAATCTTGATTTTGCAAAGAATTGTGGGAAAAAATTAATACTTCAAAAAACTCACAATGCCTCTTTCTAATTACCTTGGAATGTCTTCTTTCCAAAAAGGGGTCATTTGTACTTTTCTGGCATGTTAGGGTCTCAAGAAATGAGAGAGGCTGTCAGTACATCAGATGTGATCAAATTGATCAATTTTCAGTAATTGGTACCATGTAGACTGCTTGTAGACTAGGGGTGTTGAAATTAATCGTAGCATCGGTGCATCGCGATTCGACCACCCACGATGCGGCACCGATGCTATGACATGTAATAATCAATGTTTTGATGACGTCACCTGCGCGCCGCGTCTGAATTTGCAGCCAAAAGAATTGTCGCCGTTAGCCGCACCTCTTTCCCGCCCCCCCGCTGATGCAGTCGAATCAAGCCGCAGGTGTTAGCTGCGCCTCCTTTCCCGCCCCCCGCTAGTGCAGCCGAATGAAGCGATGGGTGTTAGCCACGCCTCCTTTCCAGCCCCCCGCTAGTGCAGCCGCGCCTCCTTTCTCGCCCCCCGCTAGTGCAGCCGAATGAAGCGATGGGTGTTAGGCACGCCTCCTTTCCTGCTCCCCGCTGACGGCATTCCCAGCCGCCCGTCACCACGTGGAGCGAGTGTCCCCTAATTCCAAAAAGTCCCCCAATTCCCTCCGACTCCCCAGAGCCTTCCTCCTCACACTGTGCACACTGCACAGGCTGCTGTACGAGACCCGAGACAGCCGAGGACTGCAGGCAGCAGAAAACTGACAGGATCATCATCATTATCAGGTACTTGGGGGATGCACACTGGCAGCAATTGGTGGCACACTGGCAGAAATTGGTGGCACACTGGCAGCAATTGGTGGCACACTGGCAGCAATTGGTGGCACACTGGCAGCAATTGGTGGCACACTAGCAGCAATTGATGGCACACTGACAGCAATTGATGGCACACTGGCAGCAATTGATGGCATACTGGCGGCACACTGGCAGCAATTGGTGGCACCCTGGCAGCAATTGGTGGCACACTGGCATTAAAATTGCACACTGGCAGCAACTGGTGGCACACTGGCAGCAATTGATGATGGCACACTGGCGGCAATTGATGGCACACTGGCGGCAATTGATGGCACACTGGTTTATGTATGTCTTATTGTCTTAGTGATTGATTAACATCACAAATTCATTGATTTGAAATGGATACCCCTTTTTTTTGTATGATTGTTGCTTTTGCTTATCACTGCGACACACTTGCAGCCATGCATTGCATGTGTGGGGCAGTAATGAGCAAAACTAAAAATCATACAAAAAAAAAAAAGGAATCAATGAAGTTATGATGTGAAGCAATCACTAAGACAATAAGACATACATAAACCATAATTTATGACACGGCATACATTGTCATTTGGCAGGACTTTATGGGGACAATGTCCGCAGTCTCTGATCCTCTCTAGTATTGTCTGCAATCTCTGTCCATCTCTTGTATCATTGTCTGCAGTCTCTGTCCATCTTTTGTAGTATTTTGGGGTCAGTCTGGAGCTCCCCTTTAAGTTGTCTGCAGAGAGTTTTTTTTAAGAACAGATGAAAACCGTGCGCAGTAATCTTGATGCATCGCGGAATCGAATCGTGGACTTGATAATCGTAATCGCATCGAATCGTGAGACCGGTGAAGATGCGCAGCCCTATTGTAGACCCTATAACTTTCACCCAGACTAAAAATAATATACAATTTTTTTTGTTTTGTTACCAAAGATATGTAGCAGTATACATTTGTAGGTTACATTTTTGAAGAAAAATTACTTTTTTGCTAAATTTTATAATAGAAATGAAGAAAAATTCATTTTTTTACAAAATTTTCGTTCTTTTTTCATTTATAGCGAAAAAAATTAAAACCGCAGAGGTGATCAAATACCACCAAAAGAAAGCTCTATTTGTGGGAAGAAAAGGACAAAAATTTAATTTGGTTACAGTGTTGCATAACTGAGTTATTGTCATTCAAACTGTGAGAGCGCCGAAAGCTGAAAATTGGTCTGGTTATTAAGGGGGTTTAAGTGCCCAGTGGTCAAGTGGTTAAATGGGATATTTATTATAGCAAAAAGTAAAAAAAATAGTGTTTTTTTTTTCAAAATTTACACGCTTTTGTTTATAGCACAAAAAAATTAAACCGCACAGGCGATCAAATACCATCAAAAGAAAGCTCCATTTCTGAAAGAAAAAAAAAAAAAAAAAAAGGACATCAATTTTGTTTGGGAGCCACATGGCACGACAGCGCAATTGTCAGTTAAAGCGACGTAGTGCCAGAAGCTGAAATTTCGCCTGGGCAGGAAGGGGGTATATGTGCCCAGTAAGCAAGTGGTTAATTAAAGCTTAAGATTTAAAAAGATTGAAATGACCTCTGAAACACAAACTTGTTATAACTCATATGAGACAGTGAATGAATTCCCATAGTATATCACATTATGTGCACATCTAAAATGAAGCCAACATATAAAGTTCATACACTAAACAGATACAGTGCAATCTGCAATAACCACAAAGTTCTCTCCTGCATGAAATCAAATGTGCATATATAAATCACCAATGTGGGTCATTTACCAATGATACACACTGGCAGAAAATAATCTGCTACAAATAACAACAGTGAGGCTGCGATTTAACCACTTCAATACCAGGCACTTACGCACCTTCCTGCCCAAGCCAATTTTCAGCGCTGTCGCAATTTGAATGACAATTTCGCAGTCATGCTACACTGTACCCAAATGAATTTTTTATAATTTTGTTCACAGAAATAGAGCTTTCTTTTGATCACCTCTGCGATTTTTATTTTTTGCGCAACAACTAAAAAAAGAAAAATTAGAAAAAAAAAAAAAGAGAATTTTGAAAAAAATAAAGTTTATTTTTTCTGTAATTTTTTTTTGTAAATAAATATGTTTTCTTCTTCAATTACGGGCACTGATGGGCACCAATAAGGTGGCACTGATGGTCACTTATGGGTGGCACTGCGAGGTAGCACTGACACTGAGGGGTGGCACTGATACTCATGGTAGCATTGCTGGGCATCACTTTTTTTATTTTGTGCCCATGTTGCCAGTCAGTGCCCATTTATGGGCACTGACTGGCATCTATTGCAAAGATTTAACATGTGGATGGCCATGGGGTACATACCTGGCCATCCACATGTTGCCCCCTTCCCTGGTGGTCCAGTGTGGGCATCCGCGGGGGGCTACGCTGATAAACAATCAGTGTATACCCCCCTGTCCGGAGAGCCACCGATCGGCTCTCCTTTACTCGCGTCTGTCAGGCGCGATTGAGGAAGAGCCAAATCAACGGCTCTTCCTGTTCACATCGTGATCAGCCGTGATTGGACACGGCTGATCACGTGGTAAAGAGCCTCTGCCGGAGGCTCTTTACCGCGATCGGAGATGCAGGGTGTCAGACTGACACCGCGCATCACCGATCGCCGCACACGCCGGTATGTTATCCTGCTGGATGTCAATAGACGTCCAGTCAGGATAACTGAACCACTTCACGGACTTCAATTGTCTATTGACCGGGCAAGAAGTGGTTAAAGTTGTTATTAAATTAACAAACATGTTATTCTTTCCTGCTCTATATAATGGTTTTGCACAGAGCAGCCTGGATCCTTCTCTTCTCGGGTCCCCTGCTGGCGCTTCTTCCCTCTCCCTCTACTGAGTGCTATCCATAGCAAGCTGCTTGCTTGCTCCTAAACCTCTGTGTGTTCAATGACAGAAGGTGGCTCAGCTCCGTCCCATACTAGCTCATTATGCAATACTCACATGAGATCAAAGCCCTTGCTGCGGTGCCCGTACACAGCACCGGCTGCCGACATAACTCCCGGAGGGCTCCGGTGCCGTGATTGGCCAGAGCCGCAATGATGTCACTCCCGTGCATACGCGCGGGAGCCGCTGGTAACAGCACGCACCACTGCTTAGGTACGCATGTGCCGATGACTTTGGCGCATGTAGATACAGGGGGTATCTACTAAACCGTGCAGGTTTAGGAGAAATCCAGGGCCGCTACAGGCAAGCCTTATTATAGGCTTACCTGTAGCAAATCACTCCCTACAATGCAAAGCTTTTTTTTATCCTGCAACACACCTGTCACATCAAATGACCTCCTGGATAGGGATGAGCTCCGGCTTGTTCGCACAGTCCACGTGCAGAGCCCACCAGGAAGTCTGCACGGAGCTGCGCTAACCACAGGCAGGGAGACATATTCCTGATGCTCGGCTGTAGAGATCGGGAAATGTCTTCCTGCCTGTGGTTAGCGCCGTGCAGACTTCCTGGCGAACACGAAGCACGTGCGTACACACCGGAGCTCATCCCTACTCCTGGATAATAGGAGGTCTCACAGGCTTGTTCCCCATAGAGGGTTAAGGTGGCAGTGTGATCTCTCTCCTTTCCCACAGTCTCAGGACATCCTCATAATGGGCATAGAAATACAGAACACAAATAGACTGACATAGTGCTCACTGTGCACTTTATTTTTAAATAAAGATAAGATAAAAAACACTCGCATAGGAAAACCTCTCAGCACAACAGGAAAACAGCCACAAATATATTGGCTCAGAGAGGACCTCTGATGACGTCCCATAAGACACATGTACAGTGAGGTTCTGTCTGCTGATGAAGTCATCACGCTAAGAGATACCCGAGAACTGAGCTTGGAGCATGTATTACCAGGGTCCCGAAGCGGGGTATGCAGTCAGTGCATGAAGTATATAGTCAGTGCATGGAGCGTGTATGCAGTATATAGTCAGTGCACGGGGCGTGGTATGCAGTCAGTGCACGGGGCGTGGTATGCAGTCAGTGCACGGGGCGTGGTATGCAGTCAGTGCACGGGGCGTGGTATGCAGTCAGTGCACGGGGCGTGGTATGCAGTCAGTGCACGGGGCGTGGTATGCAGTCAGTGCATGGGGCGGGGTATGCAGTCAGTGCACGGGGCGGGGTATGCAGTCAGTGCACGGGGCGGGGTATGCAGTCAGTGCACGGGGCGGGGTATGCAGTCAGTGCACGGGGCGGGGTATGCAGTCAGTGCACGGAGTATATAGTCAGTGCATGTATGCAGTATAAATATAGTCAGTGCACGGGGTGTGGTATGCAGTCAGTGCACGGAGCGCGTATGCAGTCAGTGCATGGAGTATATAGTCAGTGCATGGAGCGTGTATGCAGTCAGTGCATGGAGCGTGCAGTCAGTGCATGGAGCGTGCAGTCAGTGCATGGAGCGTGTATGCAGTCAGTGCATGGAGCGTGTATGCAGTCAGTGCATGGAGCGTGTATGCAGTCAGTGCATGGAGCGTGTATGCAGTCAGTGCATGGAGCGTGTATGCAGTCAGTGCATGGAGCGTGTATGCAGTCAGTGCATGGAGCGTGTATGCAGTCAGTGCATGGAGTATATAGTCGGTGCATGGAGCATGTATGCAGTCAGTGCATGGAGCATGTATGCAGTCAGTGCATGGAGCGTGTATGCAGTCAGTGCATGGAGAGTGTATGCAGTCAGTGCATGGAGAGTGTATGCAGTCAGTGCATGGAGCGTGTATGCAGTCAGTGCATGGAGCGTGTATGCAGTCAGTGCATGGAGCGTGTATGCAGTCAGTGCATGGAGCGTGTATGCAGTCAGTGCATGGAGAGTGTATGCAGTCAGTGCATGGAGAGTGTATGCAGTCAGTGCATGGAGAGTGTATGCAGTCAGTGCATGGAGAGTGTATGCAGTCAGTGCATGGAGCGTGTATGCAGTCAGTGCATGGAGAGTGTATGCAGTCAGTGCATGGAGAGTGTATGCAGTCAGTGCATGGAGAGTGTATGCAGTCAGTGCATGGAGCGTGTATGCAGTCAGTGCATGGAGAGTGTATGCAGTCAGTGCATGGAGAGTGTATGCAGTCAGTGCATGGAGAGTGTATGCAGTCAGTGCATGGAGTATATAGTCGGTGCATGGAGCGTGTATGCAGTCAGTGCATGGAGTGTGTATGCAGTCAGTGCATGGAGTGTGTATGCAGTCAGTGCATGGAGAGTGTATGCAGTCAGTGCATGGAGAGTGTATGCAGTCAGTGCATGGAGAGTGTATGCAGTCAGTGCATGGAGAGTGTATGCAGTCAGTGCATGGAGAGTGTATGCAGTCAGTGCATGGAGTATATAGTCGGTGCATGGAGCGTGTATGCAGTCAGTGCATGGAGTGTGTATGCAGTCAGTGCATGGAGTGTGTATGCAGTCAGTGCATGGGGTGTGTATGCAGTCAGTGCATGGGGCGTGTATGCAGTCAGTGCATGGGGCGTGTATGCAGTCAGTGCATGGGGCGTGTATGCAGTCAGTGCATGGAGAGTGTATGCAGTCAGTGCATGGAGAGTGTATGCAGTCAGTGCATGGAGTATATAGTCGGTGCATGGAGCGTGTATGCAGTCAGTGCATGGAGTGTGTATGCAGTCAGTGCATGGAGTGTGTATGCAGTCAGTGCATGGGGTGTGTATGCAGTCAGTGCATGGGGCGTGTATGCAGTCAGTGCATGGGGCGTGTATGCAGTCAGTGCATGGGGCGTGTATGCAGTCAGTGCATGGAGTGTGTATGCAGTCAGTGCATGGAGTGTGTATGCAGTCAGTGCATGGAGTGTGTATGCAGTCAGTGCATGGAGTGTGTATGCAGTCAGTGCATGGAGAGTGTATGCAGTCAGTGCATGGAGTGTGTATGCAGTCAGTGCACGGACACATGGAGTATGCAGTCAGTACAAGGAGTATGCATGGACTAGTCACCTCCCTGGTCTATGGCCCCCAGCACTGGACACAGAGAACACCCCCGGGCCATTATACCGGAGACCGACCATGTATGAGGTTTACCTCCTCCTATCACACACTCTCATTAGCACAGTGAGGTGAAAGTCGCCGTCGCCATCACTTACCTGTCCCTTGTCTCTGCTCCTTCGTCCGCACACTGCTCCCCTCACCTGCCTTACGCTATTTGCGTTACCACCGGCATGACGCCCGCACTCTCAGCATACGAAAAGCCTTTCCTTTACGCAATCTGCGTAACTGCCGCCAACTATTCATCTTTTCAGAATACAGGCTCTACGCAGAAATCAGCGCAGAGGGGACGCGTATCATGGAAGGCGCACGCGATTGGTTGTCACGCATGTTTTGACCGCATTCTATTGGCTTGCAACAGGAGGCGCCGGTTTTAATTGGTGGGAGCATGCTGCGTGAGGTCTGCGATTGGAAGAAAGATCAATTGAAGAGGCGAGCGTGTGTTTTGGGCTCAGATACAAGCGCGTGACGTGTCTGCAGCTGAGGAGAATATTGGAAGGGGGGCTCAGGCTCCTCAGTGGGGTTATCATACATAGGCTGTGCTGCTGGAAACCCAAAGAATTCACAATAAAGCCATTTATAAAAATCATTTCATTATATTTTTTTCTACATTACCCGTAGACACATTCCACATTTTCTGTCTGTATGTTAACATGGCATAGAGGACTGGAGATGAGAAACAGAACTCTATACCCCAACAGGTCATGTTTTCAGCATTTCCATTAAGGGCTGGAGATGAGAAACGCGGCTTTATACCCCAATAGGTCATGTTTTCAGTATTTCCAGTAAGGACTAGAATGCATAGAATGAAAAACATGACTCTATATCCTAACAGGTCATGTTTACAGGATTTCCCTGAGATGAAACGGCAGTTTAACTGATTTAATCACCTGTGCAAAATAATGGAAATCTTGAAAACATGACCTGTTTGGGTATAGAGTCGTGTTTCTCATCTCCAGCCCTTAATGGAAATGCTGAAAACATGACCTGTTGGGGCGCCTTGAGGACTGGAGAGGATAAACACGGCTCTATACCCAACAGGTCATGTTTTCAGGATTTCCCTGAGATGAAACAGAAGTTTAACCACTTGCTTACTGGGCACTTACACCCCCCTCCTGCCCAGGTGAAATTTCAGCTTCCGGCACTGCGTCGCTTTAACTGACAATTGCGCGGTCGTGCGACGTGGCTCCCAAACAAAATTTACGTCCTTTTTTCCCCACAAGTAGAGCTTTCTTTTGGTGGTATTTGATCGCCTGTGCGATTTTTATTTTTTGCGCTATAAACAAAAAAGAGCGACAATTTTGAAGAAAAATACAATATTTTTTACTTGTTGCTATAATAAATATCCCAATTAAAAAAAAAAAACACATTTTTTTTTCTCAGTTTAGGGCGATACGTATTCTTCTACATATTTTTGGTAAAAAAAAAAAAAAAAAATCGCAATAAGCGACTGGTTTGCGCAAAAGTTATAGCGCTTACAAAATAGGGGAGAGAATTATTATTTTTTATTATTTTTTTTTTACTAGAAATGGCGGCGATCTGCGATTTTTATTGTTACTGCGACGTTATGGCGGACACATCGGACACTTTTGACACATTTTTGGCGCCATTCACATTTATACTGCGATCAGTGCTATAAATATGCACTAATTACAGTATAAATGTGACTGGCATTGAAGGGGTTAACACTAGGGGGTGAGGAAGGGGTTAAATGTGTATGCTAGGTGTGTTCTAACTGTAGGGGGAGGGGGGGGTGACTGGGGGGGTGACCGATCTGTGTCCCTATGTAGGAAGGAACACAGATCGGGCTCCTCCCTTCCAGAGACAGGACATTGTCTCTGTGTCAGCCGGCAATGAGAGATGATCTATGAGAGATCATCTCTCATTCGCCCACAGATCGCATTGCAAACGGCCGCTCTGATTGGCCGTTTGCCTCGATCTGTGATTGGCCGTGTCCAAGGGACACGGACAACACAGGGCTTCCCCGCAGCGCGCTGTACAGCGCGCGCTGGGAACGCCAGAAAGACATGCCGTCAAATGACGGCATGTTGGATATTGAGGTCCGCGCTGTTGCCGTCATCCGACGGTAGCGCGGGCCTCAAGTGGTTAATTAATCAATTCACCTGTGCAAAATAATGGAAATCCTGAAAACATGACCTGTTGGTATATAGAGCCGTGTTTCTCATCTCCAGCCCTTAATGGAAATGCTGGAAACATGACCTGTTAACATGGCCTAGAGGACTGGAGATGAGAAACGTGGCTCTATAACCCAACAGGTCATGTTTTCAGGATTTCCATTAAGGACTAAAATGAGAAACACGGCTCTATATCCTAACAGGTCATGTTTCCAGGATTTCCCTGAGGCAGTTTAACTGATTTAATCACCAGTGCAAAATAATGTAAATATTGAAAACATGACCTGTTGGAGTATAGAGTTGTATAGCTCTATCTATCTATGTCTCTCTCCCTCTCTCTTCATCTGTCTGTCTTATTAATTATCTATCTATCTATCTGTCCTGTCCAATCCCTCTGTCTGTCAGCAGGTCCCATTGTAAAAATTGGGCTAACTTTTTTTTTTTATTATGAAAGTGTTTTTTCACCCCCAAAAATTGTGTTTGAAAGACCGCTGTGCAAATACCGTGTGACATAAAATATTGCAACACTCGCTATTGTATTCTCTAGAGTCTCTGCTAAATATCTATATATAATGTTTGGGGGTTCCAAGTCATTTTCTACCAATAAATACCGAATTTAACTTGTAAAGAAACACAATTCAGAAAAAGGTTTAGGCATTAAAGGGCCTTCTCGGGCAGCCAATCAGATTTGAGAATTTTCAACTGCCAGCTTGTTGATTGGTTAGTGTTTGAAGCCTCATTTGCATGTTGCATGTTGTCTGTGCTTGTCTAATTATCTATCTAAAAATTGCGTTTGAAAGACCGCTGTGCAAATACCGTGTGACATAAAATATTGCAACAATCGCCATTGTATTCTCTAGAGTCTCTGCTAAATATCTATATATAATGTTTGGGGGTTTTAAGTCATTTTCTAGCAAAAAATACCGAATTTAACTTGTAAAGAAACACAAGTCAGAAAAAGGTTTAGGCATTAAAGGGCCTTCTCAGGCAGCCAATCAGATTTGAGAATTTTCAACTGCCAGCTTGTTGATTGGTCAGTGTTTGAAGCCTCATTTGCATGTCGTCATGGCGATATAAGCCTATATAAGGGGCTGTGGGAGGCAGCTTTCCTCAGACAGAACTTGGAGTTAGTATTAGTAGGAGGTGTTCTGTGTTTTTCTGCATTTTTCTCTGCGTTTGTTGTACATTATATTATAATGATGCGACTTTTTGGGAGAAATAAAATGTATGAGGATTCCCTGAAAACCATCACAGAGGAATCTGTTTTATTACTGAAAGTGGGACCTGTAACAACAGAGGATCACCCACTTACCACCCAGCCCATAATACCTACCCCCCAGAAGGGTGGGTTTTGGGCCATTAGACAACTACTGAAGAAGAGGAAGGGAAGTTACAATGTGAAGAATCTTCTGATCACCAACAAGGAGGAAAACTTTGTACTTCTCAGAGTAAACCCCATAACAGAGGACCGCCAGCCTGAGGACACCGCCCCTCCAAGGGGCGGGGAGAGGGTATATGGGCGGGGGGACGAGGAAGCCGCACCCACAGTGCAGCCCATTCCTCAACAGGAATCTACAAACGATGAGGTCATTGGTAAGTATTACAATGTAAGCACTATAGGACATCATTATGTATTATAATACTATATACACTGGGGGGGGGGGGGTCACTGCTATATACACAGACACTCACATATCTACTATATAGGAGGGGACTGAGATATTTCTTCCCAAGTCTTGCTTTGTTTATAGAACAGATAATGAAGGGAAATCTCTCCATCAGGACCCTTATAGGCAGTATAGGGAATACTGAGACATGGATTGCAATTAACAGCAGAATGTCAGTTGGCTGACTCTGCAGATGACCGTTGGGCAGCCAATCAGATTGAAGGTGTGAGGTGACAGTTATCAGGTGTGAAGGAGATGCACAGATCTGACAGGCAACCCAATTGTAAAGTAAAGGATTGCACATGACAGACTGACAGAGCTGCTGTTCTATCACCACCATCCCCATCATTGTCACTGGGAGTAGTCATGTGGACAGACATGTTCTGGGCTCTGTATGGGGGCTGCAGGAGGAGATTCCTTCTATTTTATCATATAGTATCCAGAGTATAACTGCCCACAGGACTCACCCCCTTCTCCTGGTCTTTATCACCAAGATCTCAGCGCAGTCAGTGATCACATTGTGATTTCTATCTCTAGGTGGCCACAAAGTATAAATATTGTTCAAGGTTTACAACCATTTTATATGTCCACAGATTCTGTGTAGCATCAATAAATGAAGTGTAAATAGCAGGAATAGAAATAATTGTTTATTTTTTCTCCCAGAATCACAAAATGACCCAACCGCCAATGAAATTGAGTGCACAGTCCATGGGACATTTCCATCGGTCCCATCCAGCATGGAGGACAAGCCATGCAAATTTTCAATGGAAGATTTTACCATCCACGATGAACTTGGAGAGGGGTCCTATGGGAAGGTGGTGTTGGCCTCCCATCCCTCCTTTCAACAGAAACTGGCGTTGAAGATCGTTAAACCAGAAAGATTTGAAGGCTTCCAGATCCCAGAGCGTTACATACTGGGAGAATTGAGGAACCATCCGTACATCACCCATCTATACGGAACATTCCAGACAGAGGTAAGTCTTCATCTCCCAGTCTTTTCATCCTATTCCTGTATTGCTCCCCCTACTGACCCAGACCTTCTAAAATGTATGTGATGCAAATTACAACTTTTTGGGAGTCAAAATTTACACAAGGATAAGCCTCTCCCTTCCCCCGATGATAGTCTTTGGGCTTATCAATTAGTCCTTTAACCAATGAGTGTTGAATTGTGAGAGGCAGAGGGGAGCCCCACTTGTATCCCACACCAGATTTTTCTAAGGGCTCCGGCTGTGGTTGGGGAAGCAGTATAGGTAAGAGCAGAACTCTAGAGCGCCTCCTACAGGGCTGGAGGTTGGTGAATTTTATCTGTACAGAGTAGAGGTTTTCTTTAAAGAAATGAGGTTGCCACTGTGAACTTCTGAAATTGTCCGGTGTGTGTGCCTTCCTATATTCCCCCACAAAGTGAAATGGTATTGTCTCTAATGTAACCTTTATCTCTTATTTTCACACAGACTCATCTGTTCCTCGTCACGGAATTCGTAAGTGGCGGCAATCTACGGAAACTGATAGAAACTTCAGCTCCATTTGGATACGACATGATAAGGTAAGTGCAATGACAGGGTTGTGATGGTGAGGGGGTGGCTGACCACTGAGAACAGTCAGTGACACAGCCAGGCCCCTCCCACTGAGCCCCGTCCATCCACACCCCTATGTACTATAGGGGGAAGTCTCTTCATATTTACTGATTATTGGTCTGTAAACATTTCAAATGCTAATTCATGTTTTTCTTTCTCCTTTAGATACATCACTGCTGAGATTGTTTGTGGCCTGCAGTTCATCCATTCTCATGAGATCATCCATAGGTAAGTATTGGATTATCTGACTAACAACCCCCCTTGGCTTCTGGTATGTTTTATTGAATCAGGAAGACTTTCCACTAGAGTTCCCAGTTGCGCTGTCTCCTTCCATCTGCTGCAGAAATCTCCCTGCTCATGCCATATTCTGCTATAATGTACAATTTATACAAAATCCAGCAAGAGGAGTGAGACCTCCTCCTGACGAATATAGCAGGTGGGCGGAGCTGGAAACCCCGAACAGAGATCTTCCTGTAGTCAGATATAAAAGAAGCCAATGTCCACCCATCAATCTTCATTCTTCTTTGTATACATGTATATTTGTATCTTGGGATATGCAGAGCTAACGGCTCACTTCTTTTCTTCACAGAGATCTCACACCGGAGAACATTCTACTGGACAGCGAGGGACACATCAAGATTTCAGGCTTTGGCGTCTCACAGACTGAAGTCACAGAGACCAGAAAGATGAGGGGAGTTGCGGGTACAGCCACTTACATGGCCCCAGAGGTAAGATTCCTGATATTAGACAGAATTGTAATATTTACTATATAGAGAAGAGATAAGGGGTTCCCCTTTCATTAAGGCCACATTCACACATTAGCATTCTCAATCTTGTCTACAAATTCCCAGGTGTGAATGACAAATCGCTCAATGCACATTTCAGATGCTATTTATTTGAATTATTTGCACCTAAAAAAGCAGTGCAGTTCTGCCGTGATTGTCACGTGATCACCTGCGCTGCAATCATGGTAAACCGCATTGCATAAAGAATGTTGCCTAAAAGAAGCTCCTGAACCTATTTTTGGGTGACAAGCTTAACACGATGTAAAGCTCAACAAGGCCATGTACTAATGCAGCCTAAATGGATAGGGTTAGACCCTCTGTCAGGTTTTTATTGGTGTCCTCAATAGGGAAGTCACACTGTTTATGTGTACTGGGGATCATTGTTAGTGAGAAAGAAAACACAGCAGGATGCAAAATGTTACAGCTGTCCCCAGAGCAGGAAGAGTGGGAAAGTCTTCCAATGGTGACACCTGTTTGGGGACAAGATCCTAAGAGTAGAGTTTCCCTCATTTTGGGAGAATTCCTTTGACTTTCTCTTGCGGCTTGGGGACAAGAAGTGAAGGGAAATTCCCCCAATGGGACATAGACAGCAAAAATAAACTGGCAGGGGTCTCAACCCTTTCGTAGTCTATCCAATACTTAGAAAACAAAAGTTTTGAGTTTATATAAATGTTAGGCTCCACCTCCAACATTCACAAGCTCCGCCTTAATTTAATGTATTTTGAGATCAATTATAGGACTCCTGGGAGACTTCATACATCACATATGTCAGCATGAAGTCATCTGTGTCCTCTGCCTGGTCTAGGAATGTTCTCATCCTTTATCTCCTTATGTTTCTACAGGTCATGGAAGAAAAAGAATACAACATCTCAGCGGACTATTACTCCTTGGGGGTGATATTGTATGAGATGGCCGTCAGCCCGGATCACTTCAGAAAGATCAAGGAAAACCAGAGTGAAAGTTTGTTAGCGATAGTCTTCTCGGAGTTGGATACCTTTGATGACCGTATCATCCGTGAACTCATAGTTTTGGTGAGTATACACAGAGCTTTACCTTCTCTTCACATACAAAACCCTTTCCAGGTTATACAGACATTGTAAGGAGTTCAGAACACACAACTGTACATTCTTCCCGCCACACATTCATGTGGCTCATAGCAATACTTTTAGTACACTGACTGCATAGTGGAAGGATCTGCCTTTACTTATAGTCCCCTGAGCAGTCTCAGTGTTGTCATAAGGAAAGCAGCAGCCCTTGTATCCCCTAATACCCCACTGCAGAGGCCATGTATGACTTGGGTTCACGTTCTGTGTGTTTCATTTAAAAACCCAATCACACATACAGAGCATTCGATTTCCGAGAACTTTCCTTACATAGACAGCATATAGAACTCCCCTGGTCATTCATGACAGTGGCAGATTTGATAGAAAGATCGTTTTATATATATTCATCATAACCATTCATTTCAAAATATCCTTAGTTGTGTTTTTAGTTTTCCTTTAAAGCCTCTCATGAGTGAACATGACACAAAAAAAGTTCCAAACTATGACCCGATCCGATCATCACATAGTGGCGGGTTTACAAGCAAAATCAAGGAAGCTGAAATATGTCACTGTCAGAATCAAATATTACATTGGGGAGTTCTATTGCTCACATGTTGTTGTTCTCTCTGTATTTCTTATCATATTTCTTTCTTCTTTACAGCTCCTATGGGAAGACATTGATATACGGACATACATGGTACGTGACATCAGACGGAACACATTTTTCGAGTGGACAAAATGGGACAAGGTGGAGAAAAGAGAGTCACCCCCAGCATTTAAACCAAAACCAGTAAGTATATGAATAATGGAGGGGTCCATATATGTGCAGCATCTAAGAAGTATTTTTGTACAGCATTCTCCCATTTGTGATTTTGTGGTTCCTGCACAATCACATGGTCTGGGGACTTGTCTGAAGGAATTCTGTTTATTATTGGTAATAAATTATTGTGTATGTGTCAGGTGCACAACTTAGACCTGCTTTATTCTGGAGATTCCACCAGGAACACACTTCCTGTTATTAGGTGACAACACGGAGTCACTGTATTTATGGAGAAGTGTTGTCACCCACTCACCCATGCCTAATTAGAACTACAAACACCTCCCCCTCTCCTTATAACCATTGCACAGAGGGTTGTTGCTTTGTAGTACACAGACAGAAGCTGAGAAAGCAGATTACACTGAGATCCCAGCTTAGGCCACCGGAACTTACAAGGTCACTGGATTTCTTACAGGATTATTAGGTATTTTTCTGTACTTACAGAAAATGTAATTAGCCTTAAAGAACCAAAACAAATGCAGCCTCCACATGAAAGGGCCTTGCTGAAATAGATGAGATGACCTTTTTGTTCTTGGGTTTAGGTATACGCAAAGGGTGTGTTAATGCAGTGCTCCTTCTGACCAGTAGAGGGAGCTGGGGTTGAAGGATCCCTCTTGGGGTAATCTGCTGCACGTTGGGGGTTGGGATCACCAAGTTTTTTCACCATTTTCTTTATCATTCAGAAACACTAACAAATGTTTTTTTCTCTTTCCAGACTCTCACGGAACCTGAATATTATAGTATGACGGTAGAGGAATTTATGGCTGATCAAAGTCACCCGGAGTATGGGGATTCTTACCTGATAAGTGAAGAATCCAATGAAAACTCAGATGACTGTGAGGTTCACACGGAGACTTCACCAGCATGTGAGGTTCACACAGAGGCTTCACCAGCATGTGAGGTTCACACAGAGGCTTCACCAGCATGTGAGGTTCACACGGAGGCTTCACCAGCATGTGACGTCCACACGGAGGCTTCACCAGCATGTGACGTCCACACAGAGGCTTCACCAGCATGTGACGTCCACACAAATTTAAACTAGGCGATGAGAAGAGGAGGATTTGCTAGTGAATATGAGGGAGAGGATCTTCATTTCAAGCCATCAAGTCAGGAATCCACTACAAGACAGGAATCCACTACATCATCAATCTCTTAAAAAAGATTCTCATAAGCTGCTTCTGAATCATCAACTATCAACGTAGCTGGACAAACAAGACAATTGGCTGTTCCTAGAAGTCTTCCCATCAGCCCTCTATTTATCTTTCTGCAACTTCTGCAGAAGCTTTAAGGTTTGACAATACATTGCCCAAACATAATCACCTGTAAAAAAAAGTGTCTGAGATATTGGTGGTAAACAGCCTGTTAGGCCCGAGGGGAACCAAACCAAGCCCTCCAAAAGTTGCCAAGAGTGTAAATGTAGACATTAAGCTTTATAGTTAATCAAAAATATAACACTCTAAAGGGAAAGGTAGAACAAAGGGGGAGTATGGAAGAGGGAGAGAGGGAGGAAAGGGGAAGAAGGAAAGGTTGGAGGAAGAAGGGGGTGAGGGTTTGGGGGGACCCCCACACCCCTTCCCTACACACAACCTTCCATCCCCCTACCTTCCTCCCTCTCTGCCTCTTCCATACTCCCCTCCCCTTGTTCTACCTTTCCCTTTAGAATGTGATATTTTTGATTAACCTTAAAGCATAATGTCTACATTTACACTCTTGGCAACTTTTGGATATGAGGCCGCTTTTGGAGGACTTGGTTTGGTTCCACCCTGGCCTAGCAGGCTGTTTACCACCAACATCTCAAGCACGTTTTAACAGGTGACATGTTTGATCTATGTGTTGTCGATCGACATAAAGTAATTGATTATGCTGTGAAGTTTGGAGGCCGGTATGTTTTTGAGGCGTGTGTCGGACCGGCTATGAGGGGAAGTTGGAGTCGGGTATATTTTTGAGGCGTGTGTTGGACCGGCTATAAGGGGAGGTTGGAGGCCGGTATGTTTTTGAGGCTTCAGGCTTTTTCTGTGGGGGAAATGAGAATTCTTCCCGCCAGTAAGGTCCTTCATGGAGAAGTCCGAGGCCTCACTCACACAGGGTGTATGAATATGTACCCTGTGTGGGGGCTGCGTTAACCCCAAAAAGGACATCCATGTGGGTGCAGTTGTGCGGACGCACCCTGGGTGCGTTCGGGGCCGTGCACCGGCACCCACACAGATGTCACATTGGGTACAGCCGCTGCACCCCAGATGACAGCAGATGACAGAAATGGGACTGCCTACACGGGATGCTGGGAACACCTGTGCATCCCCATTCCGGTAAACACGGCCCTCCCATGGGGTACGGATTAATACCCCTCGTGTGAATGAGGCCTAAGGCCGCGTACACACGATCGGTCAAAACCGATGAAAACAGACTGAAGGTCTGTTTCATCGCTCCAAACCGATCGTGTGTGGGCCCCATCGGTCAGTTATCCTTCGGTCAAAAAAAGTGGCTTTAAAATTGAAACGATGGACACCTGACCGATGGGTCAAAACCGATCGTTAGTATGCAAAGGCATCGGTTAAAAGGCCGCATTGAACTTCATTTTTTTCAGCACGTCGTGTGTTTTACGTCACCGCGTTCTGACGCGATCGTTTTTTTAACCGATGGTGTGTAGGCACATCAGACCGTCAGTCGGCTTCGTCAGTTAACCAATGAAAACGGTACTTCGGCTCATTCTCGACGGATGGACTGATCGTGTGTACGAGGCCTAAGGGTGATTGGAATATTTAGCTCCATTGTTTTGTTAATTTGGGGACCACTGTACCCCTCTTTATTGTTATATGGGTGTGTTTTATTACAGGAGTGTTATATATTGTAGATTAGGATACGTTTGGATTTCTTCTGAAGGCACTTTGAGTGAACATAAGTGATGTACCCATCTCAGCGGGGGACGGGTCTTAGGCCGTGTACACACGGCAGAGATCCTCGACGGGCAGAACACATCGTTCCGCCCGTCGAGGCTCTCTGCCGGCCGTCGAAATCGGCGACCCGCCCGTCGGGAATGGCAACCAGCCATTCATCCAGGCGGGCCTTCGAGGAAATAGAGAGCGTGCTCTCTATTTCTGCTCGACGGGCTTCCCGACGGGAAGCTCGCCGAGAACCTCGGTCGTGTGTACGCCGCCTCCGAGAACAGAGGCCGCATGTAGGCAGCACAAAGGCTTAGTGGCAAGCCTTGCAGCACTGGGGTCCTTATTTCAGATTCTGACCAGGACACTATCTGCATGGAGTTTGCATGTTCTCCCTGTGCTTGCGTGGGTTTCCTCTGGGTACTCCGGTTTCCTTCCACACTACATGCTACTTTTGCGTTGGTGGTGCAGTGGTAAGCATAGCTGCTTTCTAAGCAGATTACCCGGGTTCGATTCCCGGCCAACGCCATCTCCAATACTTGGAGTCCTCAGAGAGAAAAGTGCTATACAAGGTCAATGCAGAGTATACAGGGCCACCATCAGGGGGGTACAGGCAGTACACCTGTAAGGGGCCTAGGGGTCCCCAGGGGCCCAGATGGGAACCCCCTTAAAAAAAACAATTTAATATATTTTTCTTTTATTTTTTATTTAAGGGACAATTTTTTTCTTTTATTTTTTTAGAGGTCCGGAGGCCCCCAGGGCCCTGGATGGCAACCCCCCCCCCCTTTGTTTTATTTATTTTTATAAAAAATATATATATATTTTTAAAATATTTTTATTTTAATTTTTTTAATTAAAGGGCCATTTTTTTTAGAGGTCTGGAGGTCCCCAGGGGCCTGGAGATCCCCAGGGCCCCAAATGACAACCCCCCTTTTTTTATATAAAAAATATTTTTTATATATTTTTTTTATTTGTGTATATATATATATATATATATATATATATATTGTAATATTGGGGGTTGTTAGCTCAAGTGGGATATGCGTTTTTAAGGGATTCACGCCAGTCAGGAACTCTCTTTAACCACTTTAGCCCCGGACCATATTGCTGTCCAAAGACCAGAGCACTTTTTGTGATTCGGCACTGCGTCGCTTTAACTGACAATTGTGCGATCGTGCGACGTGGCTCCCAAACAAAATTGGCGTCCTTTTTTTCCCACAAATAGAGCTTTCTTTTGGTGGTATTTGATCATCTCTGCGGTTTTTATTTTTTGCGCTATAAACAAAAATAGAGCGACTATTTTGAAAAAAATGCAATATTTTTTACATTTTGCTATAATAAATATCCCCAAAAAAGAAATAAAAAAATGTTTTTTTTCCTCAGTTTAGGCCGATACGTATTCTTCTACATATTTTTCGTAAAAAAAAAAATCGCAATTAGCGTTTATTGATTGGTTAGTGCAAAATGTATAGCGTTTACAAAAAAGGGGGTAGTTTTATGGCATTATTATTAATATTTTTTTTACTAGTAATGGCGGCGATCAGCGTTTTTTTTAGGTACTGCGATATTATGGCGGACGCATCGGACACTTTTGACACATTTTTGGGACCATTGGCATTTTTATAGTGATCAATGCTATAAAAATGCATTGGATTACTATAAAAATGCAATTGGCAGTGAAGGGGTTAACACTAGGGGCGGGGAAGGGGTTAAGTATGTTCCTGGTGTGTTCTAACTGTATGGGGGGGGGGTTGACTCACTAGGGGGAATCACTGATCTTCCGTTCATACATTGTATGAACGGGAGATCAGCGTTTCCCCCGCTGACAGGAACGAGAGGAATGTGTTTACACACATACCTCCCGTTCCCCGCTGTGTAACGAACGCGCGCGCGTGCCTGGCGGCGATCGCGCCCACCGGGCACGCGCGCAGGACTCGGGGCGCGCGCGCCCCTAGTGGCCGAAAAAGATAGGACGTAGAGCTACGTGCTCTCGCCCAGCAGTGCCACCGTCCCGCAGTAATATGACGGCGGGCGGTCGGCAATCAGTTAAGGGCTTGTTGGCCCACTTTTATTGAAAAGGCAAAAATAAACAAAAAAAATCCAAACAGAGTTTTCCCACACAGGGATTCTTTACTGTCCATGCAAAACGATACCTTCAGCCTCCTGGCTTATACGTGCAAAGAAAATACCAAGCCACCTGGCTCTCCTCAGCAGTAGCCCAACTGCTTAGGCTCCAGCATGGAACCTTCCTGACTCCCGTCAGCAACCTCGCTCAGGTCCAGGGCCGATCCTAGGGTCACAGGCGCCTGGGTGCAGAAATATTTCTGGCGCCCCCATATGGGCGTGGTCATTGTACTAACTCCTCCCCTTTACACGTGTTTTTATGGCAATGACTCAACCACAGAGATGCTCCCCCACAAAGTCTTCATTACCTTGGGATCCTTACATGATCTCTTAACAATTAACAAAATACAGGAAGAGAAGCAGAGTACTTTATTGGGACCTGGAGGGGGTCTCTCTGATGGACACAGAGGGGGCTTCTGTTAGAGAGTCTGTTAGAAAGACCCCCAGACATGATACAGGAGATGGTCAGAGACTGCAGACATAATACAGGAGATGGTCAGAGACTGCAGACATGATATAGGAGATGGTCAGAGAGTGCAGACACAGAACAGGAGATGATCAGAGACTGCAGACATAGTAAAGGAGATGGTCAGAGACACATCAGTTCTGGACGGACACACACCTATGCTCAGAACACTAGTTATGGATGGACACAAACAAGGAGAGAAGGGATGGGAGAACTCTGCCACTTTGGCGCCCCCACCTCTGCAAGCGCCTGGGTGCAATGCACCCTGTGCACCCTGCCTAGGATCGGCCCTGCTCAGGTCTCTGGGGTTTCTCACAGTGCAGCCTGCACTCTTCGGCTAATTCAGTGCACACCTGCACTCTCTGGGTTCTCCCTTACAAGCCTGGACTCCTCGGGAGGGTGGAGCCCAGAATGCTGGTCTTGAGTTTCCTATCAGGCCCACACACACCTGCACAATCAGTGTGCTGATCTATTTGAAAATCTGGACCCAGGACTGGGGATTTCATCCCACCCAGATCTCTTTGAAATCCCCGGGCTCCAGGTCCCAAAGTGGACTTTATTAAATGAGAACTGAAACGCCAGTTTCCTCTGTAAACTACTCGTTTCCTGGAGCCCCTCAACCAGAGCGGTTGAGAACCCTGGGTCACCACACCCCTGGGGTACCAGACTACTACAATATATATTATATAATATTATTATTATTAAAGGGCCTAGAGGTCCCCAGGGCCCCTGGATGCCAACTCTCCTTTTTTTATAAAAATGTTTTACATTTTTTTATATTATTTTATTTCTTCTTCTTATAAATTTCTTATTTCTTTTTTTTTTTTATAAATGTGGAAGGCAACCCCCTTGTTTTTTTTTTATAATTTATTTCTTTTTTATATATATATTTTTTATTTCTTTTTTATTAACCACTTCTGACCGGCCCCACGTCCAAAGACGTCATTTTTTTGAAGATGGATATCTCGGTAACGGCAGCAGCTGCTGCCACAACCGAGATATCCATCTCTTCGTGGGGCGGTCCTGTTAACGATAACGGCGGTCATCGCGGCGGATTCGCCGCGAGATCGCCGTTACCGGCGGCGGGAGAGGGTGCCCCCCCCTCCCGCCGCTCTCCCGCGCCTCCGCCGCTTACCGTAGCCGTCGGTAGCGGCGGAGGCGATCGGGTCCGCTCGTCGTCTGTCCGGGGATGTGACTGAGGGAAAAAATGTCCCTCAGCCGTCCCCCTCCCTCTGCTGGGCGGAAGTGACGTCAAAACGTCATTTCCGCCCAGCGTCTTAAAGAGACATTTAATTTGTTTACATTTTGACTTTTTTTTTTTTTTTTTTTTTTTTTTTGCATTTAAGCCTGAATATGAGATCTGAGGTCTTTTTGACCCCAGATCTCATATATAAGAGGACCTGTCATGCTTTTTTCTATTACAGGGGATGTTTACATTCCTTGTAATAGGAATAAAAGTGATCATTTTTTTTTTTTTTTTTTCAGTGTTTAAAATTATAAAATAAATAAAAATAAAAACAAAAACCCCCAAAAAAATGTTTTAAAGTGCCCCGTCCCGACGAGCTCGCGCGCAGAAGCAAACGCATACGCGAGTAGCGCCCGCATATGAAAACGGTGTTCAAACCACACAAGTGAGGTATCGCCGCGATCGTTAGAGCGAGAGCAATAAATCTAGCCCTAGACCTCCTCTGCATCTCAAAAAATGCAACCTGTAGAATTTTTTAAATGTCGCCTATCGAGATTTTTAAGGGTAAAAGTTTAACGCCATGCCACGAGCGGGCGCAATTTTTAAGAGTGACATGTTGGGTATCATTTTACTCGGCGTAACATCATCTTTCACAATATATAAAAAAATTGGGCCAAATTTATTGTTGTCTTATTTTTTAATTCAAGAAAGTGAATTTTTTCCAAAAAAAGTGCGCTTGTAAGACCGCTGCGCAAATACGGTGTGAGAAAAAGTATTGCAATGACCGCCATTTTATTCTCTAGGGTGTTAGAAAAAAAAAATATATAATGTTTGGGGGTTTTAAATAATTTTCTAGCAAAAAAAAATGTTTTAGTCTCGTAAGCACCGAAATATGAAAAACAGGCTCGGGGCTGAAGTGGTTAAAGGGCCCAGAGCATGGGTCTTCAAACTACGGCCCTCCAGTTGTTCAGGAACTACAATTCCCATAATGCCTAGTGATGTCTGTGAATGTCAGTGTGTTACAATGCCTCATGGGATGTGTAGTTCTACAACATCTGGAGGGCCATAGTTTGAGGATCCCTGGCCCAGAGGTTTCTTTTTATTAAAGGGCCCAGAGGTCCTGGATGGAAAGCCCCCTTTTTTGTAATTTCTTTTTATAACAAAAACAAGGATTAAAGGGCCCAGAGGTCCCCAGGTCCCCAGAAGACAACCACCCTTTTTAAAAAATATATATATATTTTTCTCTCTCTTTTCTTTTTTTCTCTTTATTAAAGGGCCCAGGGCCCCCGATGGCTACCACTCTTTTTAATATATATTTTTCTTTATTTATTCTTTTTGTAAAGGGCCCCCCCCCGCTTCTCAATTTGTGGCAGCCCCGCGCTTCTAAATTTCAGGCGTTAGCACCCCCCCCTCTGCTCAGGGGGCCAATGCCTGAAGTTGTGTAAGGGGCCCCAAAATTCCTGATGGCGGCCCTGAGAGTATATATTAGCGGTGGAATAAAGAGTGAAGAGAATGTGTGGAATGTTTGAGAAAGAAAATGTTCCCCCAGAATCTATAGAAGATGAGCCCATCAACTGCTTAGCTTTGGCTGCGATCACACCTAGGCGTTCCGGATCACGGGGCGAAATTACTGCAATTTCCCAAATTGCCGCAAAACATGTGACACGCTTGTGATCCCGTTACTTTCAATGGCACCCCAATCATGGGTAGTGTTGAGCGGAATACGCCATATTCAATTTCGCGATATTGCGCGAATATATAGAAGAATATTCGCGAATATTTGCTAATATCCAATATTCGTGATATTTTATCCAAAAAAAAATTTGTGAAATTTCGCTAATGCGAAAATGATTGCGAAATTCTCATAAACGGAGATCATTTCCTGTATTACTAAACTAATATGCACTAAACACTAACTCTACACTAACTCTACTTAAAAGAAAGGAGAATAAGGGGGAAAAAGAAGGGCGGAGAAGATAATCGCGCAATATTCCTATTGCGCGATTATCTTCTCCGCCCTTCTTTTGCATCAGAGCCAATCAGAATAACTTGAATATTCGGCAAAAGGAATATCGCGCAATATTCCTTTTGCCGAATATTCGCGTTATTCTGATTGGCTCTGATGCAAAAGAAGGGCGGAGAAGATAATCGCGCAATATTCCGTTTGTCGAATATTCGCGTTATTCTGATTGGCTCTGATGCAATGCGAATTTTCGGCAACATAAAACAATCGCATCAGCTACTCGGCCCAGGGTCTCTCTCTAATCATACCAGCAATGCTTTTAGACGTCGATGGGGATCACTAGGATGTGATCTGTTTTAAAAATAAATTTGAAAAAATACGAATATTCGCCGTAATATTCGAGTTATTCGCGAATACTCGAATATGCAATATTCGTAGCAAATATTCGCAATGCGAATATTCGTGAGCAACACTAATCATGGGACAATATTGTCACCTGACAAATCACACAAACAAAATGACGGGACGCCTGTTTCCCAAAAGCAGTCCTGCGATATGTCAGATGACAGATCGCAGCAAAAATCACGCCTCGATTGGGGTGATATTGAAAGTAAGGGGATTGGAGTGGTGGCGCTGAGGATCCGTGATATATTGAAGTTTAAGAAGTCCGTTTGTTACAAGTCCATGATGGGGTTAAAAAGATTAAAAAAAAATATATATATATATTTATATATATATATATATATATATATATAAACCTGGGAGTGGAAGGGAGCGATGAGGAGACAGGAGAGGGACACTGTCCTATATAAAGCCGATGATCCCAGCATGTAGTTCGGGGCAAGCCTTCCAAAACAGGGGAGATGAGAGCCAAAACTCCAGCATATGTAAAAAGAAAGAAAAAAGAAGGCTCCTCCAGGTTCACAACTAAAAGCTTTAATCGGTTATAGGTTACAGCATCCACTTACATGTTAAAAATAGAGATCTGCCATATAGATCCTTAGATAGTCCCTGATATGGCGTCCTTCCGCACTAGATCTTAGCTGATGTTGCTCCCGTGCCCCTCTATGTCGAACAGCGTTTCGGAGCTGGCGCTTGCGTGTGACAAAGCGCGCTCCTTTTTCAAGCATGAGAGACTAGAAGGGACTAGATGCCTATTTATAGATAGTGGGGGGTGTGCCACCTAGTGTTAAAAAGCAGGAACTGGTCCCGCTTTTCAATCTTCACAGGAGAGTAACACACTCATAGGACAGTGAGAAAATGGTTGAGAAATGGATATGGGGAGGAGGGGCATGGATAATTTGAAGAGAAGGATAAAGGGATGTATTTAAATGTGTACTGCGATATTGTTCCAAATAATAAAATGGCTGTAGGTTTGTTAAGCCCAAACAACAGTACACATATATGGAGGTGTGAAGGAAGGACTAGGGTGGAGAAACTGCTTATTATATTAACCACTTCCATACTAGGCACTTACGCACCTTCCCGCCCAAGCCAATTTCCAGCTTTCAGCACTATCGCACTTTAAATGACAATTGCGCGGTCATGCTGCACTGTATCCAAACAAAATTGGTGTCCTTTTTTCCCCACAAATAGAGCTTTCTTTTGGTGGTATTTGATCACCTCTGCGGTTTTTATTTTTTGCGCAACAACTAATAAAAGACAAAAAAAATAGAAAAAAAAAATAGAAAAAAAATACGACTTTTTGTAAATAAGTACGTTTTCTCTTTCAATTGCGGGCACTGATATGGCGGAACTGATGGGCACTGATGAGGTGGCACTGATGGACACCAATGAGGTAGTACTGATGGGCACCGATGAGGTGGCACTGATGGGCACTGATAGCCGGTGTGGGTATGCGCACTGATGGGGACTCATATGTGTGGCACTGATGGGCACTCATAGGGGGTGACACTGATGGGCACTCATAGGCGGCACTGATAGGCAGAGACTCATAGGCGGCACTGGGCAACTCATAGGCGGCGGCACAGATGGGCATCATGGGTGGCACTTATGGTGTGGGCAAGAGATGGGGTACTTAGGTGGCACACAGATGGGCACTGATAGGTGGGCACTTGGCATTGATTGGCACTGAGGGGTGGCACTGATAGACACTGTGGGGTGGCACTGATGGACACTGAGGGTTGGCACTGATGAATCTATGTTTTCAGTCAGTGCCCATGTGTGGCCACTGACTGGCACCCTTATTTATTTTATTTTTTTACTGGCATGTTTTTTGCCTCCTTTTTTTATTTTTATTTTACTTTAGCCCTTCCAGTGTGGGCATCCCTGGTGTTCTAGTGTGGGCATCCGAGGGGGGGGGATGCGCTGATAAACAATCAACACGAACGGCTCTCCTGTACTCGTGTCTGTCAGACGAGTACGAAGACTGCTCTTCCTGTTTACATCGTGATCAGCCGTGATTGGACACGGCTGATCACGTGGTAGCGAGCCTCCGCCGGAGACTCGTTACCGAGATCGGTGATGCAGGGTGTCAGACTGACACCCCGCATCACCGATCACCGCGCTGCACGCCCCCAGGGGCGCGCGGCATGAAATCGTGTAGGACGTTGGACAACGTCCAGTCACGATTTCATAACCACTTCCCGGCCGTCAATCTCCTATTGACCGGGCGGTAAGTGGTTAAAACTTATTGAAGGACCATTAAAATAATGAATAAAAAATCTTTAAAACATATATTGCTACAAAGTGTCACTAGTGCTATAAAAACTACGGGCCAGATTCAGGTACACGTACTTTCGCACAGCGTATCCGAGATCTGCTACGCAGCCGTATTTTACCAGGCTCTACAACGAATTCTGGTAGATTTTTGCCCGTACGAGTCTATTTCTCGCCGCGTAATCGAAATACGAGATTAGGGGGCGTGAAGCATTTAAATTAGGCGCGTCCCCGCGGTGATCGAACTGTGCATGCTCCGTTCAGAAATTTCCCGCCGTGCATTGCGCAAAATAACGTCGATACGTCATTCGTTGTTTGAGTAGCGTCGTTTACGGACATTCCTTTTCCCGAACGTTTTACGTCATAAATAAAAAAAGACGTCGGAAAACGTTGATATTCGACGCGGGAACGACAGCCATACTTAACATGGGCTGTCTAATATTAGACCAGCAAAAAGCTGGTATAGTTTTACGCAGCAAAAAGATGACTAAAGATGCCGTAAGAGATTGCGATAGACGTTCGTAATTTCGTGGATAGTCGGCAAAAGCTCATTTGCATACCCCGACGCGGAAAACGACGGGAAGTCCACCCAGCGGCCACAATTTTATTGCAGCGTAGATCCGAAGGCGTATGAACACGTAAGCCAGTCGGATTGAAGCGCAAAGCCATCTTTTCATGGTTTGAGGATTCAAACTAGTGAAAAAACGTGTGTAATTAGTTAGACAGGAGTTACGGCTCTCTGAATCTGGCCCAACATGTGTATATACGGATAGATATACACATGTATATATGAATAGAATAAGGGTCTTTTTGCTAATGGAATGAACTGGAAGGAACATACAACATGCGTATGTGGTAGTACATATATATGCATATAAGTATAGTTGATGAGTCTATTTTACATCTGAGAAATTATAATATAATAGAATGGACTAAATAAATAATGTCATACGGGATATAGTTGTTTAACCACTAGCTGACGGCCGTACGACTTTGTACGGCCGCAGCGCGGCTCTACTTCCCTAACAGGCCGTGTTTTTACGGCCGCCACTTTACTCGTTCCCTGTGCGCTCCCAAGCGTGCAGCGGGGAACTGCTGTGCTGGCCGTGTCCCTTGGACACAGCCAAACACAGATCGCGGTAAATAGCCAATCACAGCGGCTATTTACAGCGCGAGCTGTGCGGCCAATGAGAGATGATCTCATATGTAAACATATGAGATCATCTCTCATTGCCGACTCTCCACTCCTCACACAGACACCGCGTGTGAGGAGGGAGAGAAATCTAAGTAGGTATAAAATGTGTAGCGCTGAGTACAGACATATGTAAAATAAAATAAAATAGGTCGGTGTGTTAACAAAATTATAGGTGAATCATAGACCTAATCAATAAACACCAGGTGAGAGTATGTCCAAACACAGACAGTAAAATTTGTGTCCAGTAATTAATGAGCCAAAATGCTCTAGGAAGGCAAGCACTGTCCTGAGAATATCTTGCTAGGTGAAAAGTGGAAAGGAAAGCCCGTCACCCGTTGAAAATGAAGGCTTACCAGAACGAATGGACTCTACAAGCTATATAAACTTTAGAGTCATATGAGCTTTATACCAGACAACCTGGGTCAGGACCTCATCAGATTGTAGGTACAGGGATTTTCATCAATACCGTAGTTAGGTAGAAGATCTAATGTTCAAGGCTTGACACTCCATGTATGAAAATGGGAACGTTGGAGAAAAAAAAAAGGAGCAATATAGTGTAATAACGTAAGGATAAATAAAAAAATGTAATAAGTATTGCACTTACATAAATTGTAGATAAAAAAGCGCTTGTAATAAATTTGTGGCGACGATAGAGTCTTTCCTGACGCGTTTCGTGTGCAAACACGTTGTCAAAGGGTATTCATCCACCATCACTAGTGTTGCTCACGAATATTCGCATTGCGAATATTCGCCACAAATATTGCATATTCGAGTATTCGCGAATAACTCGAATATTGCAGCGAATATTCGCTATGGCGAATATTCGTATTTTTTTAAATTTATTTTTAAAACAGATCACATCCTAGTGATCTCCATCGACGTCTAAAAGCATTGCTGGTATGATTAGAGAGAGACCCTGGGCCGAGTAGCTGATGCCATTCTTTTATGTTGCCGAAAATTCGCATTCGAATTTTCGAGTTATTCTGATTGGCTCTGATGCAAAAGGGCGGAGAAGATAATCGCGCAATATTCCTTTTGCCGAATATTCGAGTTATTCTGATTGGCTCTGATGCGCCCTTCTTTTGCATCAGAGCCAATCAGAATAACTCGAATATTCGGCAAAAGGAATATTGCGCGATATTCCTTTTGCCGAATATTTCGCCAAATAATTTTTGGATAAAATATCACGAATATTCGATATTAGCGAATATTCGCAAATATTCTTCTATATATTCGCGCAATATCGCGAAATCGAATATGGCGTATTCCGCTCAACACTAACCATCACCACTCCAAATATTTATATAATGTATAGTCCCCTAATGAGAGTCACACTCATTTCCCGTTCAGTATACTACATTGAATGACTTCCGGGTTGTAACCAAAATGGTGCCCGGGCGTGCGCTCCAAGCCTCAATATGAGTCTTCAATGGTTATGCCGGAAACAGGAAGTGTCCGCCGTGGAGCAAAATGTTCGTCCATCCAGTAAAGTAAAAAATATATATGTTGAGTATTAGATATGGGCGATCTACAGTGAGTAGGGATATAAATACACAATTCAAAGTGCATGAATGCCCAGCCATGAATGAATGCCCAACCATCTAACTCAAGCAAGTTCTGACACTTCAAAAGTCATACCACCTTTCCAGTCAAGACCCTCACACCCCAGCCCCCGCACCCCTAGAAATCACACTAGAGGGAGGGGCAACAATAGGGGAAAACGTGGTGGAAGGGGTCAACCTAGGGGTAATTCCCAACACAATCCACCCTGGTTCCAATATGGACGAGATAGCTATGCTTCACTAGGTCCATATAGAGAATATTATGAAACATATCCTCCATATTCCCACTCGCACTACGCACCCACCGTGTCGACTCATAATAGGTTCTCTCCCCTAAGAGAACAGAAACGCGATTAAGATTCCCATAATTATGGGAAGAATGATTATGATCAAACCCCTTATTACTACGAGAGAGCAGATACTTATGATGAACAGGGTTTTCACGAGGACCACTTTCCAAAGAAAGGTCCAAACCCAAGAGAGGGTGTAGAGGCAGGCGGCGAATCCAGAAAAGGAAAAAGAAGGAGAGTGTAAAATGTCAAGGTGTTTTTAACCTTAGTAATAAGGCACTTACACGTGACGAGCAATCAATACTAGATAAGGGTCTTAAATTTGCTCCCCCTCAGAAATTGAGCAAGTTTGGGACCTTTATAGATATACAAAAATATATACGTAAGATTAACATACAGAGATATTTAAGTTCCAATACACAAAGATACACAGACCGGGCAGCAACATCCGGTACGGTACACTCTGGGCTCTCTAACCCTTCCCTTTACAATCCCCCTGTAACAGTAGCACCAGCTGTTAGGATTTTTAAGGAGTGCGTCCTGAGTGACCTGTCTAAACTATCTGTTAAGACACCATATGCACCCTCCCTATCTAAGGCGATAAAGGCAGTGGAATAGTGATTTTAGATAAATCCCAATATGAGACAGAGATGCAACGGATACTCGACGAACCAGACACCTATAAGGTGATTCCTTGCAATCCTACTAACACCTATAAAAAACAATTACAAACTTTAGTCAATAAAGGCTTTGACATGAAAATTCTAAATAAAAAGGAAAAGGCTTTTTTGGTGCCTAGAGTACCTCGTATACCCACTATTTACTATCTTCCTAAGATACATAAACATCCCACTCACCCCCCTGGGCGGCCAATTGTGAGTGGCATTGACTCCGTCACAGCACGCTTAGGTCAATACATAGACCATTATTTACAGCCTTTGGTCAGGAAAACTCCATCGTATCTTAAGGACATGGGCGATACAATACGCCTATTGGAGAACCTTGAAGTGAAGGGAGACTACATACTCGCCACGGCAGATGTGGCCTCCCTCTATACATGCATCCCACACCACTTAGGTATCGCAGCTGTACAATACTTCTTGAATAAAGAACTCACCCTCGCCTCATTTCAAAGCCAGTACATCGTTGAGTTATTAGAATTTGCGACCAAACATAACTATTTCTGGTTCAACCAATGCTACTACCTCCAACAAAGAGCGATGGGGGCCAAGTTCGCACCCAGTCTTGCGAACCTGTTTATGGCCAAGAGGGAGGAGGATGTCGTCTATGCACAGGACACCCACTCTTTGGTCCTGTGGGCCAGGTATATAGACGACATCCTCCTCTTATGGAACGGTAGCCCTGACTCCTTGAGGTCATTTTTTAATGACCTCAATTTGAATGATAGGGGGATATCACTTACATTCGAGTACAGTACCAGTAAGATACACTTTCTAGATCTAGAAATAGAACTAGTAAACCGCAAATTTAACTTTAAAACGCACCTTCCCGCCCAAGCCAATTTTCAGCTTTCAGCACTGTCGCACTTTGAATGACAATTGCGCGGTCATGCTACACTGTACCCAAACAAAATTGCCGTCCTTTTTTCCCTACAAATAGAGCTTTCTTTTGGTGGTATTTGATCACCTCTGCGGTTTTTATTTTTTGCGCAACAACTAATAAAAGACTGAAAATTTAGAAAAAAAAATAAATTTTTATTTTTTTCTGTTAACTTCTTTGTAAATAAGTATGTTTTCTCTTTCAATTACGGGCACTTATATGGCGGCACTAATGGGCACTGATGAGGTAGTACTGATGGGCACCGATGAGTTGGCACTGATGGGCACTGATAGGCGGCGCTGGATTGCTTTACTGATGGGCACTCATAGGCGGCACTGATGGGCACTCATAGGCGGCACTGATGGGCACTCATAGGCGGCACAAAATGGCACTCATGGGTGGCACTTATGGGTGGCACTGATGGGTACTTATGGGTACTTAGATGGGCACTGATAGGTGGCCACTGGGCATGGATTGGCATGGAGGGGTGGCACTAAAGTACACTGTGGGGTGGCACTGATGTACTTTGAGGGGTGGCACTGATGTATATGTTGCCAGTCAGTGCCCATGTGTGGGCACTGACTGGCATCTTTCTTTTTTTTTTAACCTGAATTTTTATTTTTATTTTATCCTGTTTTTTTTTACCTTTTTTTTTTCTTTGCCCTGCCAGTGTGGGCATCCCTGGTGGTCTAGTGTGGGCATATGAGGGGGGGCTGCGCTGATAAACAATCAGCGTGAACCCCCCTGTCAGGAGAGCCGCCGATCGGCTCTCCTGTACTCGCGTCTGTCAGCGCGAGTGAGGAAGAGCCGTCGGCGGCTCTTCCTGTTTACATCGTGATTGGACACGGCTGATCACGTGGTAGCGAGCCTCCGCCAGAGACTCGTATCCGAGATCAGTGATGCAGGGTGTCAGACTGACACCCCGCATCAGTGATCGCCGCGCTGTGCGCCCCCACGGGCGCGCGCGGCATGAAATCGTGCTGGACGTTTGAGAACGACCAGTCACGATTTCATAACCACTTCCCGGCCGTAAATTTGCTATTGGCCGGGCAGGAAGTGGTTAAATTTGCCTTGACCACCTCGTTTTCTATTCAACATAAACAGGTGGTTAATATTATTAACAAGCACTGGGATATTCTAAGGAACGATAATGTACTCAATTCCACACTTCCTGAACGGGCAAAGGTGGTCTTTAGAGGAGCACCCTCACTACAAAACCGTATTGCCCCCAACATCATTAATCCCCCAATAAAAAGCTATTTTTTTCATGATTTAGTTGGCTTTTTTCCATGTAAAAAATGCAAAGTGTGTCAACAAAATGCAGTAGGGCGACGAAAAGTTACACACTTTGCATCTACTGTCACACATAAACAATATACCATCAAACAGTTCTGTACATGTGAAACTAGTCACATTGTATATCTCATTACGTGCCCCTGTGGCAAACAATATGTCCGCCGTACGATTAGATCCTTTTCGATACGCGTTGGTGAACACATTGCCCTAATCAAGAGTGGCGATGTCAACCATACCGTTCCAAGGCACTTTATACAGTGTCACAACAGAGATCCCACTGGATCCCATTTTGTAATCATATATATGAGGCTCCGTGGAGGGGCGGAGCCAAAACCAGGGGAGTCTCACCTCTAGAGACATTTTGGATTTTTAAACTCCAGTCCCACCGTCCCGCAGGCTTGAATGTAGACTGGGACATTAACTCTTTCATCGCCAAATCTTAACGTGTGACATCTACTACTTATGTTAATTATCATTATGCAATTTTAACTTTATTATTGAGACCAACTCCTGGTATTTGTTATATACGAAGCCCAGCCTCTTTTTCCATTGTATCTACTGGTCAATTTTTATGCATTGTCAATATTATATCCTTTCCGCAATAACCTACTTTTGTAGTAATATTCATATTGATTGTATATTTTTTATCATGTCTGTAAAAATATCTGCGTATGGTGCCCCGGCTGAGAGTCTCACTCATTTTCCGGTTTACGCATAGACTATATCAATATTTAGTTTTAATTTTATTTATCCTGAAATAGATGCCCTTTCAAACTGAGGCAAGTTCTTTATTCTTTTTATTTATATTTTTATACTTTTAGCATTACGAGATTTGGGTTTTTTCCTTTTTATTGGATACCTATTTTAGTTATATATATGAGCCATCCACCTCAGTTTATACCGCTTTCGAGAACCTTTAACTTTAAATACCAATACCTCTTAGTCTGGCTCTCAGTTAGTTTGACTTCCATGCTATTTAGCATAGACACGCCCCCATGGGTATTATATGGAGCGCATCATGTGATATGTGGAGCACGTTGATCCATCGTGCTTGCCGTGGAGCGCACGCTGCGCCCGCCCACCATCACAGACGCCGTTGCATCATGACGTCTGGAGGGGCGGCTCCACATGCGCGCTCGCCCCTCATGCTGCACCCGCCCTTCACCGTGTGCGCCGTTGCGTCATGCCGTTGGAGGCGCGGCTTCAAAAATACATTCGATATACAACCAATGTCGCTCGACTCGCCCAAGCACCGCCTCTGACCCACCTGCGTTGTTATGGTTCCGGGAGGCACTGTTTGAGCCACATCCGAATGCCGGCTATCGGCGTGGCTCCTGGTTACATAGAACATGCACTTTGAATTGTGTATTTATATCCCTACTCACTGTAGATCGCCCATATCTAATACTCAACATATATATTTTTTACTTTACTGGGTGGACGAACATTTTATTCCACGGCGGACACTTCCTGTTTCCGGCATAACCATTGAAGACTCATATTGAGGCTTGGAGCGCACGCCCGGGTGCCATTTTGGTTACAACCCGGAAGTCATTCAATGTAGTATACTGAACGGGAAATGAGTGTGACTCTCATCAGGGGACTATACATTATATAAATATTTGGAGTGGTGATGGTGGATGAATACCCTTTGACAACGTGTTTGCACACGAAACGCGTCAGAAAGACTCTATCGTCGCCACAAATTTATTACAAGCGCTTTTTTATCTACAATTTATGTAAGTGCAATACCTATTACTAGGGTTGTCCCGATACCGATACCAGTATCGGTATCGGGACCGATTCCGAGTATTTGCGGGAGTACTTGTACTCCCCCCAAATACCCACGATACCAAAATAGAATACTCCCCTCGCCGCACGCCGCACCACGCTCGTCGCATGTCGCCCACCGCACACCGCCCGCCGCTAATCCCTGTGTAAACTTGTAATACCCGCGGCGCCATGTATAAACACGCGATTGGATGGATCCGTCCAATGCGCGAGCAAGGGGGGAGTGTCTATACGGATACGTATCCATCCAATCGCGTGTCTATACATGGCGCCGCGGGTATGTGTTGCACAGGGATTAACCCTGCAGGCTGCAGCAGCGACGGCGGCGGAGGTATGGGGGACATGACATGGCTGCAATATGGGGCAAAGGACATGACATGGCTGCATATGTGGGGGGACATGACATGGCTGCATATGTGTGGGGGACATGGACATGGCTGCATATGTGGGGGGACATGACATGGCTGCATATGTGGGGGGACATGACATGGCTGCAATATGTGGGGGGATATGACATGGCTGCATATGTGGGGGGACATGACATGGCTGCATATGTGTGAGGGGGACATGACATGGCTGCATATGGGGGGACATGACATGGCTGCATATGTGGGGGGACATGACATGGCTGCAATATGTGGGGGGACATGACATGGCTGCAATATGGGGGGGACATGACATGGCTGTAATATGTGGGGGGACATGACATGGCTGCAATATGTGGGGGGGACATGGTAATGTGGCTGCAATATGTGGGGGGACATGACATGGCTGCAATATGTGGGGGGACATGACATGGCTGCAATATGTGGGGGGACATGACATGGCTGCAATATGTGGGGGGGACATGACATGGCTGCAATATGTGGGGGGACATGACATGGCTGCAATATGTGGGGGGACATGACATGGCTGCAATATGTGGGGGGACATGACATGGCTGCAATATGTGGGGGACATACATGGCTGCAATATGTGGGGGGACATGGCTGCATTTGGGGACATGTTTAAAAAAAGTATCGGTATTCGGTATCGGCGACTACTTGAAAAAAAGTATCGGTACTTGTACTCGGTCCTAAAAAAGTGGTATCGGGACAACCCTACTTATTACATTTTTTTAGTTATCCTTACGTTATTACACTATATTGCTCCTTTTTTTTTCTCCAACGTTCCCATTTTCATACATGGAGTGTCAAGCCTTGAACATTAGATCTTCTACCTAACCACGGTATTGATGAAAATCCCTGTACCTACAATCCGATGAGGTCCTGACCCAGGTTGTCTGGTATAAAGCTCATATGACTCTAAAGTTTATATAGCTTGTAGAGTCCATTCGTTCTGGTAAGCAGGGCCGCCATCAGGGGGGGTACAGGCATTACACCTGTAAGGGGCCCGGGGGTCCCCAGGGGCCCGGATGGGAACCCCCTAAAAAAAAAAAAAAAAGATTTTTTTTTGTTTTTTTTTTAGGGGTCCGGAGGTCCCTAGGGGCCCGGAGGCCCCCAGGGCCCCATATGGCAACCCCCTCTTTTTTTTTTTTTATAAAAAATATTTATTTTTTAATATATTTTTATTTTATTTTTTATTAAAGGGACAATTTTTTTTCTTTTATTATTTTTTAGGGGTCCGGAGGTCTCCAGAGGCCCCCAGGGCCCCAGATGGCAACCCCCTCTATTTTTATTTATTTTTTATAAATATATATATATTTTTAATATATTTTTATTTAATTTTTTATTAAAGGGACAATTTTTTTTCTTTTATTATTTTTTAGGGGTCCGGAGGTCCCCAGGGGCCCGGAGGCCCCCAGGGCCCCAGATGGCAACCCCCTCTTTTTTTATTATTTTTTATAAAAATATATATATTTTTAATATATATTTTTTTTTTATTAAAGGGACAATTTTTTTTCTTTTATTATTTTTTAGGGGTCCGGAGATCCCCAGGGGCCCGGAGGCCCCCAGGGCCCCAGATGGCAACCCCCTCTTTTTTTTGTTTATTTTTTATAAAAAATATTTTTTTATATATATTTTTCTTTTCTTTTTTATTAAAGGGACAATTTTTTTTCTTTTATTATTTTTTTAGAGTTCCAGAGGTCCCCAAGGGCCCGGAGGCCCCCAGGGCCCCAGATAGCAACCCCCTCTTTTTTAAATTTATTTTTGATAAAAAAAATATTTTTTTAATTATTTTATTTTATTTTTTTTAAAGGGCCAGAGGTCCTTTTTTCTCTCTTTTTTCTTTTTATTAAAGGGCCCAGAGGTCCCCAGGGCCGCGAATGGCTACTCCCCTTTTTTTTATATTTATTATTCTTTATTTCTTATTTTTTTGTAAAGACCCCCCCCGCTTCTTAATTCGCAGCAGCCCCCCCCCCCGCTTCTACAGGGGGCCCATGCCTGAAGCTGTGTAAGGGGCCCCATAATTCCTGATGGCGGCCCTGCTGGTAAGCCTTCATTTTCAACGGGGTGACGGGCTTTCCTTTCCACTTTTCACCTAGCAAGATATTCTCAGGACAGTGCTTGCCTTCCTAGAGCATTTTGGCTCATTAATTACTGGACACAAATTTTACTGTCTGTGTTTGGACATACTCTCACCTGGTGTTTATTGATTATGTCTATGATTCACCTATAATTTTGTTAACACACCGACCTATTGTATTTTATTTTACATATGTCTGTACTCAGCGCTACACATTTTATACCCACTTTATTCTTTTGCTTATTGTTTTCTATTAGCCGTGTTTAGCAGCTTACCACACACCATTCTAGCAGCGCGGTATTTACCCAATCCATCCATCAGAGAAATCTAAGTAACCAGCGATTTAAAAAAAAAAAAGTTACTAACCAGTGTCCCCAGGACCATCTGTGCCCCACACATTACCACAGTGCCCCCCAGTACCACAGTGCCCCCCACAGTACCACAGTGCCCCCCACAGTACCACAGTGCCCCCCAGTACCACCGTATCCCCACCAGTACCACCGTGCTCACCTGTACAACTGTGCCCACCAGTACCACCATGCCCACCAGTACAACTGTGCCCACCAGTACCACCATGCCCACCAGTACCACCGTGCCCATCTGTGCCCACCAGTACTGCCTGTGCCTACCAGTACCACCTGTGCCTACCAGTACCACAGTGCCCACCAGTACCACCATGCCCACCAGTACCACCGTGCGCATCTGTACCACCGTGCCAATCTGTACCCACCAGTACCACCGTGCCCACCTGTGCCCACCAGTACCACCGTGCCTATCAGTATCACTGTGCCCACCTGTGCCACCAGTACCACCTGTGCCCAGTGCCCATCTGCCACCTCAGTGCCAATCTGCAATCAGTGCCCACCTGTGCCACCTCACCAGTGCCCACCTGTGCCACCTTATCAGTGCCTACCTGTGCCACCTCATTAGTTTCCACCTGTGCCCCAGTCAATCAGTGCACATCAGTACCCATCTCATCAGTACCAATCTCAGTGCCATCTGTAGCACCTCATTAGTGCCATCTGTGTTGCCTCATTAGTGCCATCTGTGCCGCCTCATCAGTGCCCACTTGTGTCCACCAGTACACAGGCCTCATCGGTGCACATCAGTACGTATCTCATCAGTACCCATCTCAGTGCCATCTGTGCCGTCTCAGTGCCATCTGTGCCAGCTCATCAGTGCCATCTGTGGGCATTTGTACTTTCCTGGCTTGTTAGGGTCTCAAGAAATAAGATAGGCCTTCAGTACATTATATCAGATGTGATAATTTTTTATGATTTGCACTATAGCTGTAAAACTTTCACACAGACCAAATAATTTCCAAAAACGTTGGGTTATTTTTTGTCAAAGACATGTAGCAGTATAAATTGTGGCCAACATTTATGAAGAAAAATTAATAATTTGCAAAATCTTATCACAGAAACTAAGAAAAAATGATTTTTCTTCCAAATTTTCTGTCTTTTTTCATTAACCTCCCTGGCGGTATAATTCTTTCGGATTTTAGGTGCTGAAAGCGGTACCATTATTTGCAAGGATATATGGCGTTTTATACTGTAGGCTTGTAATTCTTAGGAATAACTCACTTAAATCTGACCAAACAAAAGTCTAAGGCCTCGTACACACGATCGAATTTGTCCGCTGAAAACGGTCCGATGGACCGTTTCAGCAGACATCTCCGATCGTGTGTATGGGCTAGCGGACAGATTTGTCCACCCGACAAATTTCAAAGCATGCTTTGAAGTCTATCCGGTGGGAATCTGTCCGCCCGACATGTCTGCTGGTTAGTACACTTACCAGCAGACATGTCGTCCCGCTCCGCCGCCGCACCGCCGCCGAATGGATTCGGCGCATGCGCGGAAGTGTTTTACTTCCTGGTGCGGTGACGTGGCGGCGTCAACGTCACCGCCACGTCACCGACACGTCAGCGCGCTCTCTGCTGGTGGGGATTTTGGTTTGCTCGTGTGTACACGCGAGCAAACCAAAATCCCAGCAGACAGAATTGTCCGCTCGTGTGTATGGGGCCTAATAGGCATGACATATTTTTTTTTTTTTAATTATAAATTATAATATAATAAATAATTATAAATAATTATAACAAATAATAATATAATTATAGTAAAAATTATTCAATAATGTAATGAAATCAAAAACACTGAAATTTGCTCAGTTGCAGAATTGTCGCTGTAATTTTTTTATTTTTTATGACGAATTTCCCCATAAATCGTTATCGCTAAATTCTGCAAGTGATTATAGTTTATTATCGCTGTTTTTTAGCTGATCTAAAAACATTTTTGACATAAAGGGACACTTTTGGTTGCTATGGGCAATCTACAGTTTGCAGGGAGAACGAACACTTTTTATTATATAAAAGGACATGTAGGGCACTGGGCAGACCACTAGGGGCAAGGGGGGTGTGTATTTTTTACATACAGTACTGTAATCTATAAGATTACATTGTACTGCATGTAATGTGTTTGTTTACATTTTTGAATATGGCGCCGTTTCTCCGCCCCCGTGCGACGTAACCTCGCAGGGAACGGAGATCGAAGGCACACGGGGACGCTGTGTGAATCGAGCGAGCACCCGCTCGCTCACTCAGTGTGTTGGCATCGCTGGATCCAGGAACAAGGTAAGTAAACCCTGTCTGTGCACTCAGCGAGGCAAGCCCGAGTCTGACTCGGGGTTACCGATCGCAGCATGGAAATTTAGCCCCGAGTCAGACTCGGGAATACAGCAAGGGAGGTTAATAGCGCAAAAAAAATAAAAACGCAGAGGTGATCAAATACCACCAAAAGAAAGCTCTATTTGTGGGGAAAAAAGGACAAAAAAAACATTTGGGTACAGTGTTGCATGACTGAGTAATTGTCATTCAAAGTGTAAGAGCGCTGAAAGCTGAACATCGGTCTGGTCAGGAGGGGTGTTTAAGTGCCCAGTAAGGAAGTGGTTAAAAATGCAATTAGATGTAAACAAAGGACATAGCTGGTTGAGATGAAATGGGATGAAAACAAAAGATATACACCTCCCTCCAAAAAGAGGGGGAAGGATTAGGGTATAGTGGGGATAGGGAATCAGAGAGATTTCATTTACATATATATATGAAATGGCAAAAGATGTATCAAAAGGAAAAGTATTGACAGATCATAATATAAAAAATATATAGTGACTGGAACAAATTAACCACTTCAGTACAGTGCACTTAAACCCCCTTCTTACCCAGACCAATTTTCAGCTTTCGGTGCTCTCACACTTTGAATGACAATTACTCAGTAATGCAACACTGTACCCAAATAAAAATTGCGTCCTTTTTTTCACACAAATAGAGCTTTCTTTTGGTGGTATTTAACCACTTCAGGCCCGCGCTACCGTCGAATGACGGCAACAGCGCGGGTCTGAATATCCAACATGCCGTCATTTGACGGCATCTCCTTTGGGTGTTCCCAGCGCGCGCTGTAGAGCGCGCTGCGGGGAAGCCCTGTGTTGTCCGTGTCCCTTGGAAACGGGCAATCACAGATCGCGGCGAACGGCCGTTTGCGATGCGATCTGTGCGGCGAATGAGAGATGATCTCATAGATCATCTCTCATTGCCGTTTTACACAGAGACAGCGTCCTGTCTCTGGAGAGGAGGAGCCCGATCTGTGTTCCTTCCTACATAGGGACACAGATCGGTCAGCCCCCCAGTACCCCTCCCCCCACAGTTAGAACACACCTAGGATACACATTTAAACCCTTCACCCCCTAGTGTTAACCCCTTCAATGCCAGTCACATTTATACTGTAATTAGTGCATATTTATAGCACTGATCGCAGTATAAATGTGAATGGCGCCAAAAATGTGTCAAAAGTGTCCGATGTGTCCGCCATAACGTCGCAGTACCAATAAAAATCGCAGATCGCCGCCATTTCTAGTAAAAAAAAAATAATAATAATTCTCTCCCCTATTTTGTAAGCGCTATAACTTTTTTTACCAAAAATATGTAGAAGAATACGTATCGCCCTAAACTGAGAACATTTTTTTTTATTTTTTTATTGGGATATTTATTATAGCAACAAGTAAACAAGTAAAACATATTGTATTTTTCTTCAAAATTGTCGCTCTTTTTTGTTTATAGCGCAAAAAATAAAAACCGCACAGGCGATCAAATACCACCAAAAGAAAGCTCTACTTGTGGGGAAAAAAAGGACGTAAACTTTGTTTGGGAGCCACGTCGCACCACCGCGCAATTGTCAGTTAAAGCGACGCAGTGCCGGAAGCTGAAATTTCACCTGGGCAGGAGGGGGGTATATGTGCCCAGTAAGCAAGTGGTTAATCACTCGTGGATTTTTTATTTTTTGCGCTATAGATAAAAAAAGACGGTAGATTTTGTGAAAAAATTGAATTTTCTTTGTTTCTGTCATAAAGTTTAGCAAATTAGTATTTTTTCTTCATAAACGGGTGACAGGGCAGGTCACTGGTGGGTGACGGGTGACAGGGCAGGTCACTGGTGGGTGACGGTGACAGGGTATGGTCACTGGTGGGTGACGGTTGCACCGATGATGGCAGTCTACTGTATTTATGTGACAGGTGCACTTTATGGGTGACTGTTGGGTGACTGGTGACAATTGGGGGGGGGGGGGCAAAGGGGCAGATGTGGTGTTTGTGCAGACACTACAGTAACACAGAACTGTAACTCACTGCTTCTAGCTCTTCTCTCCTCACACTGGAAACGATGTGGGGGGGGGAGAAGTGCTGGTAACAGTTAGTTACAGCTCTTTGTTTACACTAGTGATCAGAGCTGATCACGTGGTACACAGCCCTGACCAATGGCTGTGTACCATTGTCGGTGACTAGCAGTGTTCCCGGGAACACGCTGCCACCGACGGGCACGCACGGCGCGATCGCTCACACGCGCCGTGCACTTTGGGGGTGTTGTCATGAGTGATCAGCCGTGACTTCATCACGGCCGATCACGTGGTAAACAGCGCATCCGTGCCGCTGTTCACCCCTGTCGGTAACGAGCGGTGTCTCCGTGACACGCCGCTACCGACAGTATAGGGATGCGATCGCGCGCATTCCCTATTCAAATGACTGCACGTCATCGCGCAGCATGAAATCGTGTAGGACGTTGGACAACGTCTAGTCATGATTTCATAACCACTTCCCGGCCGTAAATCTGCTATTGGCCGGGCGGAAGTGGTTAATAACCAGACCAATTTTTAGCTTTCTGTGCTCTCACAGTTTGAATGACAATAACTCAGTCATACAACACTGTAACCAAATAAAATTTTTGTCCTTTTTTGCCACAAATAGAGCTTTCTTTTGGTGGTATTTGATCACCTCTGCAGTTTTTATTTTTTTTGTATAATGAAAAAGAAAACATTTTGCAAAAAATAAAATTTTTCTTCATTTCTATTATAAAATTTTGCAAAAAAGTAATTTTTCTTCATAAATTTGGCCTAAAATGTATACTGCTACATATCTTTGGTAAAAAAATATGTTGGATATTATTTAGTCTGGGTAAAAGTTATGGGGTCTACAAGCTATAGTACCAATTACTGAAAATTGATCAATTTCATCACAGCCTCTCTCATTTCTTGAGACCCTAACATGCCAGAAAAGTACAAATACCCCCCAAATGACCCCTTATTGGAAAGAAGACATTCCAAGGTATTTAGAAAGAGGCCTGGTGAGTTTTTTAAAGTTGTCATTTTTTCCCACAATTCTTTGCAAAATCAAGATTTTTTTTTCATCAAATTGTCATATTAGCAGGTTATTTCTCACACACAGCATATGCATACCACAAATTACACCCCAAAACACATTCTGCTATTCCTTCTGAGTATGGCGATACCACATGTGTGAGACTTTTACACAGCGTGGCCACATACAGAGGCCCAACATGCAGGGAGCACCCAGGCCAATTCTGACATTTCTCTCCTACATGTAAAAATCATCATTTATTTGCTAGAAAATTACATAGAACCCCAAAACATTATATATGCTTTTTAGCAAAGACCCTAGAGAATACAATGGCGGTTTTTCGCAACTTTTCATCACGCATGGTATTTGCACTTTTTGCGTTTGCGTTTTTTTTTTTAAATAAAACAGTTTTGTGCTTTAAAAAAAACCATTAAAGTTAGCCCAATGTTTTTGCATAATATGAAAGATAAAGTTACGCCGAGTAAATAGATACCTAACATGTCACCCTTCAAAATTGCTCACGCTTGTGGAATGGCGCCAAACTTCGGTACTTAAAAATTCCCATAGGCAACGCTTTAAATATTTTTATTAATATAATTATTGCTCTCGCTCTAACGTTCGCAGAGATACCTCACATGTGTGGTTTGAACACCGTTTTCATATGTGGGCAGGACTTGCGTATGCGTTCGCGTCTGCATGCAAGCTCACGGGGACAGGGGTGCTGTATGTCCAGAGTATGCCCAGAGTATGCCCAGAGTATTGCGAAGTATGCCCAGAGTATTGCAGAGTATTGGGTAGTATGCCCAGAGTATTACAGAGTATGCCCAGAGTATTACAGAGTATGCCCAGAGTATTACAGAGTATTGCGAAGTATGCCCAGAGTATTGCGAAGTATGCCCAGAGTATTGCGAAGTATGCCCAGAGTATTGCGAAGTATGCCCAGAGTATGCCCAGAGTATGCCCAGAGTATTGCCCAGAGTATTGCCCAGAGTATTGCCCAGAGTATTGCGAGAGTATTGCGGAGTATACCTAGAGCATTGCGGAGTATTGCCCAGAGTATGGCCAGAGTATTGCCAGAGTATTGCAGAGTATGCCCAGCCGAGTATTGCCCAGTATTGCAGCAGAGATGGCTGAGCAGGGAGGGATGGATGGATGGATCTGTGACTACATTTGTCACAGATCCAGCCCACAGCACTGCCGCTGCCATCCGCTCCCTCCCCTCTCCTCTCACACTGTACCGATCGGTACAGAGAGAGGAGTGAGGAACCGGTGTCAGCATTGGACGGAACGATCATGTGGTAAACCGCCGCTATCAGCGGCGATTTATCGTGATCCGTGATGCGCCAGGGTCCTCTGGACCCGGCGGTCACGGATGCTCCCGTGTGCGCGCCTCAGGAGGCGCGCGGGAGCGCGATTCTAAGAAGCAGTTAATTAACGGCCACTTAGAGTTAAGCAACCGCCCTGTAGACGTACTTTGTCTATAGGGCGGTTGCAAAGTGGTTAAAGCATGCTTTAAAATCTGTCTGCTGGGAACATGTTCGTCCGACATGTCTGCTGGTTAGTACACTAACCAGCGGACATATCTGCCTGCACATGCGTCGAATGGATTCGACGCATGCGTGGACGTTTTTTACTTCCTGGTGCGGTGATGTGGCGGCGTCAACGTCACTGCCACGTCACCGCGCTGTCTGCAGGCGGGGATTTTGATTTGATCGTGTGTACACGATCAAACCAAAATAGCCCAGCAGACAAATCCGTTCAAATCGGTCTGTCAGACCGATTTGATCGGATTTATTTAGTCGTGTGTAAGCGGCCTTAGAGTAGTGACAGATCCTATAGTGTAGAAGTGAATAGGCAGTTGGCTTGGAATAATTTTTTGCACATGAATGTTGTTGTCTAATCTATATGGTATAGTTCTAAGTCTAGAAAAGCAAGCTTTTCTAAGTCTGTAACGAAGGTGAAGTGTAGACCATACGTATTGCAGTTGCAATGATTCACAAAATCTTCGCAATCTGTCAGGGCACCAATTTTGCGGACTTTGATCGCGCGCACATGCACATGCGCAGTAGAACGACGCGACCGCACATCTCTATTCAGCGCATGCGCGCGCACGTACGCGGGCACGGTTCGGCGGCGCGACGTGTGCGGGAGCACGTGCGCGGCGCGAACTCATGCGATTCCGTCGGAGCCAATCACAGGGCTCACCACCCTATTTAAACCTGCCTTTGACACATGGCAGGTTGCTGGTTTGTCATCAGCTCCTGTATGTGTCTCATTACTGCGAACCTGTTTGTCCTGAAAACCTTCTGACTTACCTGTTTGAATCCTGATCTCAGCCTGCCTTGGACTCTGCTGACCTCTCCAACCCTTGACCCCGGCTTGCACTCCTGGACTCTGCTAACCTCTCCAATCCTCTGATCTCGGCTCGTATCCTTGGACGTCCGCTGACCTCTCCGATCCTTTGACCCCGGCTTGCATTACTGGACTTCCTTTGATCTCTCTGACCCGTGATCCACAACCTTGAACTAGTTTTGCCTATTTGGTCCTCTGTTCCTGTTGGTGCCACGGACTGTCTCCTCGGCCTGTCTGCAGATCCGGTGCCTTCCTTGATCTACACCTTGACCCAGTTTCCTGTTTCCGGTACCGGTGCCTCCCGGTGCTGTCACCTCTCTGTCTCCATCACCAGAGGGCGGTCAGCACTGGTTCACAAGGGTGAGCCGTCCGCAGCATCTTGGCCTCGGTAAGTTCTTTAGACTCTGACACAATCCTTGTTGGTACCATTCCAAATAATGATTATTTTATCTATGTATCTACCATAGAAGACAAGATATTTTGATTAAGGGTTATTGTGCCAAAATGTGTCTTTCCTCCCACAGACCCATGGATAGATTCGCATATGAGGGAGCAAAATTGGCCAAGGGGCCAATTCTGCCGTTTACGGTGTAATTGTACTAGTACAACGGACTTCATAGAACAAAGTCAACTACTTACTAAAAAATTACAAGAAAAGGGTTACCCAGAATCCTTAATCCAAGAGGCATAGACCACCCAATATGCACAAGACGATCACGATCACGATCACAAAAAAATTGAATCAATTTAAAAAAACACTGGCCTATTCTCCTAGAAGACGTTCACCTTAAATCAGTACTGCCCAATTTTCCTAAAGTCACATACAGGAGAGCACCCAACATCAAAAACAAAATAGCTCCCAGTAAGCCAAAATCCAGTCCCTTTAATATTATGCAAGAGATATGCCTAATACCCCTACATGGCATGTTTCAATGCAAAAAGGCTCTATGCAAAACAGAAAAAGGAAAAACATATCCGTTTAATAGATTTCACAACTGTTCCTCAGACCATGTAGTTTACTGTCTTTGTTGCCCCTGCCAACTACTCTATGTGGGATTAACCATTCACCCCCTAAGACAGAGGTTCGGACAGCATCGTAGGAAGATAGAAGGAGGTATAGACAAACATACTGTAGCATCCCTCAACATTTTGCCAAATTTCACAAAGGGTCTACCGATGACCTACAGGTTTGGGTAGTCGAACAGATGCCCAAAAACCTTACTGAAGCTGAAAGGTTTTTCAAATTATGCGAACGAGAGACATACTGGATATATACTCTTTATACTCTCTCGCCTGGAGGCCTAAACGAAATGCTAGAAATATCCACCCTTCTTTAATTTGTTCCAGTCACTATATATTATATATTATGATCTGTCAATACTTTTCCTTTTGATACATCTTTTGCCATTTCTTATATATATGTAAATGAAATCTCTCTCAGATTCCCTATCCCCACTATACCCTGATCCTTCCCCCTCTTTTTGGAGGCAACTGTCTGTGCACTCCAGAGACAGTAAATGGAGGGCCACATCTCTGCAGCGGCTCCTGGAAGGTAATGTTTTTTTTTTTGTCTTGCTGTAATGGAGGTCTCTATTGGGGGGGGGGGACAGGCACTGTCTGATATTTAATCTGTTATTTTCTTCTCTATTTGTGGGGTGCCTGTGGATTGCTTTGACTTTTTGGAGCTTTTTTTGTAATTAAAAGGTGCTTGAAAGGGTTGTAGAATGCACAGTGGCACTTTGTTAACAGTTTGTATGGGGTTGGCTTTAGTAGAGCTGGTTCAAGTTTTTGGATGGAGGTACAATGCTGCTGACACTGTCCACTGTTCTACTGACACCGCCCACTGCCCTACTGATACCGCCCACTGCCCTACTGACACCGCTCACTGCCCTACTGACACCACCCTATGCCCTACTGACACCGCCCTATGCCCTACACCGCCCTATGCCCTACTGACCCTGTCCACTGCCATACTGACCCTGTCCACTGCCCTACTGACCCCGTCCACTGCCCTACTGACCCCGTCCACTGCCCTACTGACCCCGTCCACTGCCCTACTGACCCCGTCCACTGCCCTACTGACCCCGTCCACTGCCCTACTGACCCCGTCCACTGCCCTACTGACACCGTCCACTGCTCTACTGACACCGCCCACTGCCCTACCGACACCGTCCACTGCTCTACTGATACCGCCCACTGCCCTACCGACACCGTCTACTGCTCTACTGACACCGCCAACACAATACATTGAATGTAGCCTTTGAATATACTTTTACATACAGCCATCATTTGCACCTGAACCCATACAGTATTTGTATTAGTATATGGTTGGAAAAAATACTGCGAAGGTCCAGTGATCAGTGAACAGTGAATAATATCGTGTAAATAAATGAATAAATGAATATAATGCTGCTGCAGCTAATATGTCAGATATAAACATAAATCGCAATGGAAAAATAGGAAGCTGCGCTGCTTTAAAATATTGCAAACAAAGAACAACATAGATAAAACAATATGCTGTACACATGTAGTGCACAAAAACACCAGTGCAAAATTCAATAACTTGACATTTATATGAAAATAATCAAAAAAGTTTGTGTGAGATAGATGAATCCCAAAAGTTCAAATAAGGATGTGACAGAGATGACAAAAGAAATCCGAATGGGTGTTGAACAGCTCCAAATGTATCGTGTGCATCAGCCAAATTGATAAGAGAATCCTCCACCACTTATGTTCTAACTGCTTACCAAAATGATTGGATCTCTGGCGAGATCAACAACACATAAATCCAAAACAAGCCAGCACATGAAATCCAGGGATCCTGTCACTCTGTCTGTATCTCCTTAGTCAGATCATCATTCCTCCGTATATATGACCCAGAAGGAAAACAATGACATGGCGTAATAACGTCTAAAAGTTTTATTAAGTATAAAAGAATACACTCACATTTGTGCAGATAAAAAGGTGCGTGTAAATATTAGCCGGCCGGCTCTGTCATCCGCTCGTCCTTCCGGATAGACAGCGTGGTACAATTCGTGGTGACGTCAGCACGCCGCTTTACCCTACGCCGTTTCGTCACAACAATGACTTCTTCCAGGGGCACGAGCGGCGTGCTGACTCGCCACTCTTTATTCAGCAAAAAAGCATCCAAAGACCGTCCAGCTCTGAGATTTGAAAATCGAGGGCGCGATCCGACATTTTGGATTTGGGATCCCTGCCAGTAATGAGCTGGAGTATGCAGGGATAGACTGTTACTAAGAAAAATTTCCAGTTATGAAACAGAATGTTTGGACTAAGGTTGCCTTATGACATCCATACATGCCGCAACCTCAAATGGAAAATGCAATGGTTGCAAAGCTGGATATCCAAAATAAAACGTAGAAAAAAATGACAGGAATGCTAGCCATTGATTTCTAAATAATACAATAAAATAAATTAAATAGCCATATAAGCTCAATGCTCAATATCTCTTATATTGCAGGCCAAATCAATAGCACTTAGGCTAATGATTTAAATCAAATAATTGGTGGGAAATAATTTTAAAAAAAGTTTAAGAAAATTGTTGTTGAAAAAGTGCGCATTAACTTGCGCAACAAATATGGCAGAACAACATCAATGAGTTTCAAATCTAAATGGTAGAGGAGAAACCATACTAATCTATATTAAAAGATATAAAAATGAATTTGATTAGGTAGAAAAATATAGATATATAAATGCAAATAGAGAATAACATGAAATGGGGAAGGACCAAGATTAGCCAAAAATCAGAGCTGGTTAACAAAGACCAAAAAAAACATGATATACCTAGCCATTATCAATAAAGGCGTTTACATCTGTGTCCACATTGAGTCCATAAGGGGTGTAGGTACGAATCCGATATATCCAGGCCATTTCAAGCCTGGATAGTTCTCTAACTAGTGAACTGCCCATCCAATGGGGATCGAATTTGTCTATCCTTCTGGATTACGGTTATGAAATTGGTCGTAGTGGCTAGATACTGAGTGTTGTGAAAACCCTGATCTAATGTTGGTAATATGTTCACCTAATCTTACTTTCATTGGTCTTTTGGTCCTGCCAATATATTGTAATCCGCACGGACACTGTTAGGCCTCGTACACACCATCGGACTTATCCGATGAAAACGGTCCGCGGACCATTTCCATCGGATATGTCCGATCGGGAGTTTGATCCGATGGCGTGTACACACCATCGGATCAAATTCCCCGCCGCCGGAGGGCGCGGTGACGTGGCGGTGACGCGGCGGTGACGTTGACGCCGCCACGTCACCGCACCAGGAAATAAAACACTTCCGCGCATGCGCCGAATACATGCGGCGGCGCGGCGGCGGTGCGGGACGACATGTCTGCTGGTAAGTGTACTAACCAGCAGACATGTCGGGCGGACAGATTCCCACCGGATAGATTTCAAAGCATGCTTTGAAATCTGTCGGGTGGACAAATCTGACCGCCAGCCCATACACGAGCGGAGATGTCTGCTGAAACGGTCCATCGGACCGTTTTCAGCGGACATATCCCCTCGTGTGTACGAGGCCTAAGAGGTAAACAACCCCAGTTGTACTGCAGTTAATGAAAGGTTCAATTTTGTGCTCTTTCGAGGTACTTGTTGAAATAAATGATAAAGTTTTTCTGGATTTATTTTTTATTTAATGTGCAAACCTGGCAGTTCCTACATTGGTGATATCCTTTGATATCTCGTTGGAAAAAGGACACCTTTTTAGTGGGAGGGTCCACCACATTTGGGGCTATTCTGTCACGTAATGAAGGTACACCTCTAAAAATGACCTGAGGGGTGGTTGGTAGGAAGGTGTTAATGACCCTATCATTTGATAGTAAGTGCCAATGTTTCTTGAATAGTTTCTTTATGGCATAATGCTGACTGGAATAGGTAGTGATAAATGGCACCAAAAGTTTGGTACTGTTGGACTTGGGAAAGGAGTCCAAAAGTGTACATATATCTATTTCAGCTACTTTTTTTAAAATGTTTTCCAGTGTGAGAGTGTCGTATCCTTTTTCAAGTAATGTGGTTTTGAGAATGCCAGCTTGTGTCTCATCTTCGTTCAAAGTGGAGCAGTTTCTCCTCATCCTAATAAACTGGCTCTTTGGGGCCGATTTTAGCCAATTTGCATGATGACAACTTCCTATGGGAATAAAAGAATTCCGATCTGTCTTTTTGAAATAAGTTTTAGTTAGAAAGGAATCTTTTTCTTTTGTGATGGTAAGGTCCAGAAAATTAATGGATTCCTGACTAGCTTCAAATGACAAGCAGATCCCTCGCTCATTGTCATTGAGCGATGAGATGAAAGAATCCAATTGTAGTTTGCTGCCTGTCCATAGGAGGAGGAAGTCATCAATGTACCTAGCCCACAACAATATGTGGGTCTTGATCACTGTAGATGACGTCCTCCTCCCATTTGGCCATGAATAAGTTGGCCAAGCTTGGCGCGTACTTGGCGCCCATAGCAACTCCACGGGTTTGTCTATAGTAATTGTGGTCAAACCAAAAGTAGTTGTGAATTGCCGCGTATTCCAAGGCTTCCATAATAAAGTCCCTCTGCTGTAACGGGAGGTTTGAAGAGAGATCTAAATAATGTTTAACAGCCTGAATGCCTAAATTGTGGGGAATGATAGTGTATAGTGACTTTACGTCAGCTGTAACCATCCATACATTATTGTCAGCCTTTATTTCGGACAGTGTATTAATAACCTGTTTGGAGTCTTTAAGGTACGACGGCATTTTCTGGACTAAAGGCTGAAGAAAATGGTCTATATATTTCCCCACCCTGGACGTGATAGAATCTATGCCACTAATGATAGGGCATCCAGGGGGGCATGTAAGACTCTTGTGGATCTTCGGTAAGCTATAAAGAATCGGGACCCTCGGAGCCTTAGGGACTAAGAATAGTTGTTCTTTTTCGCTGAGGATCCCCTTTTCAGCGCCCTTTAAGACTAATGTTTCCAATGAATTTTTATATTGAATAATAGGATTCCCCAATAAAGGGGTATAGGTGTCCAGGTCATTAACAATAGTTTTGATCCCATCAATGTAGGTAATACGATCCATGATTACTATCCCCTCTCCCTTTCTGCTGGACGTATAACAACATCCTTGTTGGTACAGAGAGTGTCCAGACCAATTTTAAGTTTGGGATCCAATTTTTGGTTAGAGATTTTTATCTTGTCTAAATCTCTTAAAATTACATCCCTGAAAACTTTCAGGGAAGGAGCCAGCGTGCCAGGGGGGTTCCAAGTGGAAGCATTAGAAAGTCCTGAATGCTGAACAGTTGATTGAGCAGCAATTGTATCTTTCACTGGCACACCTGCAAAGTAACGTTTTATGTTCACTTTGCGTATATATTGATGGATGTCCATACACGTTTGGAATTTGTTGAGTTTTCTTGGAGGGGCAAATTTCAGTCCTTTGTTTAGCAGGGTGATTTCTAGTTGGGTTAGAACATGGGAACTGAGGTTGTAAATACCAGCACCATTCACATCCTCGTTTTTTTACATTTAGTTCTCCTCCCCCCTCTGCTTCCTCTTTGCTATCTACAGGTTTTTTTAACCCTTGATTGGGTTTGGGAAAACCCCAATGTTCACCTGAATTCTTTTCCCATTGGCCTGGAGGAAAATCTCTGGACGGTCCTAATCGGTATAGTTCTTGGATTTGTCTTGCCTTTTCATAGTCAGTAGGTGCAACGTTTCTTGGACCTTCACGGTCTCTTATTGGATAGAAACGGTTCCTAGTGTCTATGTCGCTGTCATAATCCAGATCCTCTCTTGGTCTATTTGCAAGATGGCGAGAGTCCTGATGGGATCTCTGTTCTGAATAGGAATCATAGTTATAATGATCACCATATCCTCTCCACGGGTCCCTCTCTCTCCTAGGGGAATCCCTATAGTGGTGATATTGTTGGGGGCCATTATTTCGATCCGAGTTGGTTCCGTAATTTCCATATGTCACTTTATTCCAACCCGAATTTTTTATTTGTGAGTGTTTTTTTGAAGGACCTGGTCCTGTTTGGTGAATGGTTGTTCACCTTTTTAGACCTTTTCCCTTTTCCCCATTTTTTTAGGTTTAGGAGTCTTTGTCTGATCCTTATTGGATGATGATTGTTGTGAATTGGTTGCTATTTTCACAGGGGTATTGTCACCCTGTGCTATAGATTCCATTCGGGAGTTTGTCTCATTCTGTTGTTCGGCCGCTAGTTTTTTCTGCCATTCAAAAACTAGACCGGCCTGGTAGTCTCCAAAATCTCTATTATACTTTTTTCTTTTTTTAATTTTTTGTTCCTTTTCTTCTTTGTCAAGGATCCCCAAAGGATTGGAGGATCTATCTTTGTACTCATCACTCTCTTTACACGGTGATAAAGTTTCCTTGAGTGCTTTAATCTCAGTGTCTAGTTTTTCTAATTTTGTGGTTTTTCTTGTCACCAAAAAGCGTAATAAGTTTACCCCGGCTTCGTTAAAATACCGAAACCACTCTTGTAGTTCTAGATCACCATTTTGGGGGCTCATCTGCCACCTAAGGCTCCTGGGAACCATATTGAGTTTAATGTATGTGTTTAAAAAAGCTATATCCCACTGGGTATGAATTTCAGTAATGGTAAGGTTCTTAAGTCTAATGAAAAGACCTTTCATATCGCTTTCTTTGTCATTATACGTTTTAAACACGCCTTCTGTATCAACAATTTTGGAGGCTCTATAATCAAATACATCCATCCTTAGACTTGAGATCAAATAAACGTGTGTGGCAATTTTTTTTATTTATAATGACAATAAAAAATGCTTAACCTAATAAAAGATATTAAAATAAATTAAATAATGTGACCGCTGCTGTATAGGTATATCTAATGGCTATACTATATGGTTGGAAAAAATACTGCGCAGGTCCAGTGATCAGTGAACAGTGAATAATATCGTGTAAATAAATGAATAAATGAATATAATGCTGCTGCAGCTAATATGTCAGATATAAACATAAATAGCAATGGAAAAATAGGAAGCTGCGCTGCTTTAAAATATTGCAAACAAAGAACAACATAGATAAAACAATATGCTGTACACATGTAGTGCACAAAAACACCAGTGCAAAATTCAATAACTTGACATTTATATGAAAATAATCAAAAAAGTTTGTGTGAGATAGATGAATCCCAAAAGTTCAAATAAGGATGTGACCGAGATGACAAAAGAAATCCGAATGGGTATTAGTGTCTGGTAATCCCCTGCACATCAGCACTCAGTATCGCACTCACCTGTTCCACACTCCAGCACCGTAACTTTCCCTCTGCATGCAGCCACCGGTTTCCAGCCAATTAAAGAGGGGGCGCTGTCTGCCAATGCCTACTCAATAGCTGTGTGATTTTGTCAGCCACTTGTTGCTATCACCCGTGCACTCCTTGTTCACATGCTTCAGTGTTCCTGCTTCCAGGGTCCCCTGTGATTCTGTGCACCTCTACAATTCCCAATGCCCATGTGTATTTGTGCATACTTGCGTCATTGTGCTACCCACCGTCCAGTAAGTCTTGCACTCCTATGCTGCTAAGGACTCCAGCAAGGACATTCCATCAACCTTCTCTCAGTTTCCAGTAGCTGCTGGTGAGTGAGAGGGCGGCAACCTGGAGCAAATCCATCTCCAATATCAGGAGCTATGATAAAGACAAGGTGGGCTCTCACCTTCGCTATTGTGCAGGCATACTGGGTTCTCTCTATTAGTGCCTCCAGGTAACTAGCCTATCCCTGACTCCTTGTGTTTTCTGTGTTTCCTCCATAGCCAACGCCACTGCTTAGTCGTCTGCTGCTGCTACAAACTTCTGGTTGCCCAGTATGCCCCTTAGTGGGAGCAGATTACCAAATCTGTGACACCCAGACTTGGAGAAGCAGCATTCTCTCACAGGTCTTAATTGCTTTGCACTGTACTCTTGGTACTTGGTGAAAATAGTTTTTTTTTTTTTCTTTAAGAACGTACAGTAATGTTATACCTGCGTCTTAATTCATATGTTAGTATACAAAGCAGGAAACAAGTACTTCAAAAAATAGATATATAATTTTATTATAAAAGATTGTATGTTGACAAAAAACTAGGCATGGATTGAGATGTAGAGAGAATTGGAAACAATTAAAGCCAATAATAATTTAAAGGGAAAGTCATACAAATGTGTAGTGAGCACATGCTTGCATCATACTTTTTCTAAATGTGTCCATATACCAACCATATAAAATGCTTTATACTTCTGAAGACTACAGTTAAAACAAGAAAGTTCTCCTTTTGAGACAATTTGATCAAGATGCATGGCAGTCGTTGTAAGTTTCTCCTTTTCTTCTGCTCTTTATGGCCCGTACACACGATCCGAATATCGGACGAAAACAATCATACGATGATGGATCGGACGATTTTCGGATCGTGTGTACACTACTTTCGACAGCCGATCACGACCGTTCATCCGATATTATTCGATCGGACAAGTGCGAAAATTTTCCTTTTTTACTTTCGTTTAGTCAGTACAGTTGTCGTCCGACAATACAATACAAATACATTACAACACGACATCACTTCCGATTTTTTTTTTCTGTCGTACGAGAATTTGTGACTTTAATAACCTATTTCATTTTACTTGCGACTATTAAGTGAAAAAAGTCGTACAATCCGTCGCATGATATTCGGATCGTGTGTACAGGCCATTAGACAGTAAACCATAACATCGTGAAGGTCTGTTTGGCTAGCCATACTAGCCATACACACTGGTTTTTCATTAGTCATTATTATATCATTTGACCATCAAACGTTCATTTTTGTAGTTCCTCAATACACATTTTGCATAGGCTCTACAGAAACCAAAGCTTCTAACATATGTACGGGCAAAGGCAGAATTCACATTTACAACCTGACCACCTATTTTTTTTTTTTAACTTTGCACTTAATGACTTTTTATAGCAATAGATTCTCCCTTAAGGAGCACCTATTTTTTTGATCAGGCAGGTTGAAGCAATAGGTTCACTTTAGACTTGCGCCCCCCACCCCCCCACCCCCCCACAGCTCTATATATACCTTCCTTCCACTTCCCCCCACTCCTTTGCTTGTGGGAGTAAAGAGAAATACCTAGAACTCAAGGGTTTCGAGGGAGTGACTCAATCTTCATCTTCTCATATGAAAGTGACAACTGGCCACTTTGTTGCCACTGCTATCACATGGGGGCAGAGGAAGTAAAGTTAAAGGGGTTGTAAACCCTCCTGTTTTTTCACCTTAATGCATCCTATGCATTAAGGTGAAAAAACTTTTGGCAGTCACCGGCCCCCCGTTTTAATTACCTGAGCCCTGGAATGTCCCACAGCGAGGACGTGCAGTCTCTCTGCCTGGGGTTCTCGGCTCTTGATTGGATAGACTGAAAGCAGCGCAGCCATTGGCTCCCGCTGCTGTCAATCAAATCCAATGACGTGGGCGCTGAGGCCGAGTCCTGCATTCGGCAGCTATGGATGCCAAATACTGGACACGGAGAGCATGCCCGCAAGGTAACCCCCCGGGAGAGCATTCTTCTAGGGGTTAGCTGATGCGGGGAGGAGCCGCTGGGGGACCTCAGAGGACAGTGTTCAGGGCAACTCAAAAACGAACGGCTTAGTGAAGGTGAGTATGACATGTTTGTTATTTAAAAGAACGAAAACAAACCCATCACTTTAAGGTAAGTAGGAAGCAACTGCTTTAAAGTGAGCATATAACTTTGTCCTGTATGAACACTTTAAATGCAGATCAGTAGTTAAAAAATGTGAAATATTTTTCAGGTTGGATGAGTTTTTCAACATTTATTGCCTTCCTTATTAGAGCAAATTTAAGTAAAAGCACCCTGGAGAAGAAGCTTAATATTTACCTTTTCGGTAGGCCATGAAATTTGAGGATCTTTGTGTGGTGCCGCTATCGAATACCTCCGAGTGCATTAGACAGGTTGGCCCCCACCCTTTGCGGTGGTCCCGACTACAACCACAGCGCCAAGTGAAAGACATGCTATATGGCACATGAAAATCTCTCCCCACTCCTATGTGACAAAGATGACACCTGAACAACCGACCGTGTGTTTGCCCCATCTGAGTTTTTCCATCGGATATTCCAAAGAATTCCACCTGAGTTTAGATAGAGAACATGTTCTCTTTTACTCCGATGGAACGGCTTTAGTTTTTTTTGGCCTTTATCCTATTGGGGAGATTTTCTTTTAATTCCTGTCCTGCAGACACAAAAGGAGGTGATAGGAAATTCTACAACATGAGAGGAATTCTTCTCTTAAACAGCGGTCACCAGAACAGGTTGGAACGCCTGAATTCTAAAACTTTGGATTTCCTTTAACCACTTGCCTACTGTGCACCTACACCCCCTTCCTGCCCAGACAAAATTTAAGCTTCCGGCACTGCGTCGCTTTAACTGACAATTGCGCGGTCGTGCGACGTGGCTCCCAAACAAAATTGGCGTCCTTTTTTTCCCATAAATAGAGCTTTCTTTTGGTGGTATTTGATCACCTCTGCGGTTTTTATTTTTTGTGCTATAAACAAAAATAGAGCGTAAATTTGGAAAAAAATGCAATATTTTTTACTTTTTGCTATAATAAATATCCCCCAAAAAATATATATATATAAAAAAAAAAAATTGTCCTCATACTTTTCCCGATACGTATTCTTCTACATATTTTTGGTTAAAAAAAAAATGCAATAAGCGTTTATCGATTGGTTTGCGCAAAATTTATAGTGTTTACAAAATAGGGGATAGTTTATGGCATTTTTTTTTTTTTTTACTATTAATGGCGGCGATCTGCGATTTTTTTATTGGGACTGCGACGTTATGGCGGACACATCGGACACTTTTCTGACATTTTTGGGACCATTTACATTTATACAGTGAACAATGCTATAAATATGCATTGATTACTGTATAAATGTGACTGGCAGTGAAGGGGTTAACCACTAGGGGGCGGGGAAGGGGTTAAATGTGTGTCCTATGAGTGTTCTAACTGTAGGGGGAGGGGGGGTGACTGATTGTGTCCCTATGTACAAGGGACACAGCAACGGTCTCCTCTCTCCCTGACAGGACGTGGAGCTCTGTGTTTACATACAGAGCTCCACGTCCCCGCTCAGTTACTGGGCAATTGCGTGTGCCCCGCGGCGATCGTTGCCGCCGGGCACTCGCACCGGCATCCCAGCAGAGCGGCGGGTGCGCACCCGCGGCTTTAAAAGGACATCACGTCATATGACGTGATGTCAGGACAATGGAGTCCTCCGCCCGCTGTCATTTGACGGTGGGCGGAGGACAAGTGGTTAAACTTTCTGTCCCAGTGGCTACGTTCATCAGGACAAATATAGGAGGGTGAATCTAACTAACAGGGACACGGACAGCAATTTAAATTCTAGTCCTTCCCTACTTTATTCAAATACAGTATAGACACTTCAACTCATGGCATGTGAACAGGCAAGTATAAAGATTCTCCTTTCACAGAGTGCTTTACTTTCATCTTTTTTCAGTGGGAACAAGCTCACTTTAGATTCACTAAGGCAATGTTTCTCAACTCCAGTCCTCAAGGCACCCCACCAGGTCATGTTTTCAGGCTTTCCATTATTTTGCACAGGTGATTTGATCAGTTTCACTGTCTTAGTAATTACCACAGCCATTTCATCTGTGGGAAATCCTGAACACATTATCTGTTGGGACGCCTGGAGGACTGGAGTTGAGAAACACTGCACTAAGGTACTACCTTGCTTTCATAATGTCATTACCAGTCATTGACCAATACTGTTTGTTTGTCCATTTTGAGTCCCCTGGTCACCAGCTTCATTGGCGGCTGGAGGCTCAGTGTTTCGACTTTGTAGTAACTTGCGTACATCTTTGATCATAGGTCGTAATACCTGAATAAGGGCATTCAGGGCTGCCTGAGTTCCCTCCATGGCCTGGGCTTGACGCTCCTGAGCACTAGCTTGGACTTCTTGGGACCGGCGTATCATCTGCAAGATATCATTCTGTTGCTCCAGGTGTTGGGCAATCTCCTTCACATGCAAGTTTGTCACTCTCTGCTCCTGCAGCAGCCGCGCTGAATTTAGCGCAATTCTGTTCTTTAGTTCTTGCGGTTTTCCCGTAACTTCGGCAGAAGGAGAGATCATTTCTACAGGGGTCTCAGAAGTAACTGTCGTGGGTGTTTCTGTTGTGCAATACTCCACCACATTTTCTTCTAAAGTATGGTAGGTGGTCTCTGTAGGGACTGAAAAAGAAATTGATTAAACTTACAAATACTTTGTCTACTACAGTTAAAAAAAAACTGATATAAGCCTAATGCCCCTTTCACACCTGCAGACCATATGTCTGCTTTTTCATCCATCCGCGGATGAAAAAGGGACATACATTGGTCCCTATGAGACCACGGATGTCAGCGGATAAACATCCACTGACACCCGATCTCTTCCGCCTCTGCAATGATTCGATTCTGCAGATGGAAGAAAACCCTATTTTTCCTTCCCTCTGCGGATCAGATGAACATGGACAGACGGTCTGTGTTCATCCGATTCCCCCCCCATAGGGGAGAGTGGAGAAAAGACAGGGCGGTCCCTGCACAGTGTGCGGGGACCGCACTGTCATCCGCCGGCTCAGCGGCGATCTGTGGAGCGATCCCCGCTGAGAAAGCGGAGGTTTATGGGGCGGATCAGTGTGATAGGGGCCTAAATGTTTAGCAGGACATGCCAACATCTGCATAAAAAGAGAACAGTAACTAGGCCAATATGGATTGTCAAGACCAGTAGATATTGCTTCATCTGGGGCCGAATTAAGAGCATCATGAGCAGCCTGGTGCTGAGATTTTTGGTGGGCCTTTTTATGGAAATAAATAAAATGCCATTCATTTTTTGTTAAAACAAATTAAATATTTAAACAAAACAAATTAAGAGGGGGGGTGAGAGAGCAAGGGATGATGGTGAGAGAAAGAGGAAGGGTGAGAAAGAGGGGCGAGAAAAAAAAAGGAAGAGTGAGGGGGTGTGAGAGAGAAATGGATAAAGGGAGAGAGAGGGGGTAAGAGTGGGAAAGGGAGGGGGTGTGATGGGGTGAGTGAGAGAGGATGTGTGTGTGAGAGAGAAGGGGTGTGAGAGAGAGAGAGAGGGGGTGACAGGGGGTGAGTGAGAGAGGATGTGTGTGTGAGAGAGAAGGGTGTGAGAGAGAGAGGGGGTGACAGGGGGTGAGTGAGAGAGGATGTGTGTGTGTGTGAGAGAGAAGGGGTGTGAGAGAGAGAGGGGGTGACATGTCCCCCACATATTGCAGCCATGTCATGTCCCCCACATATTGCAGCCATGTCATGTCCCCCACATATTGCAGCCATGTCATGTCCCCCACATATTGCAGACATGTCATGTCCCCCACATACTGCAGCCATGTCATGTTCCCCACATACTGCAGCCATGTCATGTTACCCACATATTGCAGCCATGTCATGTTCCCCACATATTGCAGCCATGTCATGTTCCCCACATATTGCAGCCATGTCATGTCCCCCACATATTGCAGCCATGTCCTGTGCCCCATATTGCAGCCATGTCATGTCCCCCATACCTCCGGCTCCTCTGATTATGCCGCCGCCGCTGCTACCGGGTTAATCCCTGTGCAACACAGCGAGCATTACAAGTTTTCGTTGGTAAACTTGTAATACCCGTGGCGCCATGTATAGACACGCGATTGGACGGATCCGTCAGGGGGGGGGGGAGTATTCTATTACGGTATCGGGGGTATTTGCGGGAGTACAAGTACTCCCGCAAATACTCGGAATCAGTCCCGATACCGATACTGGTATCGGGACAACCCTACATGTAACGGTCATTTACTATGACAAACACCTGTGCATCCTTCCCACTGCTAACCTCTGTACCCCAAACTCAACATGCCTCTGCTCATCTTTGCACCCCCTGCACACACCGTCTTTGGTCAGGTTTGCCCTCCAAACTGTAATTCTTTCCTCCTTTTTCTCTGGATAACTCTTCCTCCCCCCACCCCATCCATCTGCTCACCTTTGCAGTACAGGCTGATGTCAGGCTTAGTGACTGTGGCAGGCAGGGCTTGTTACATATCCCCAATGTCGGCAGCATTCAGCAAAAGTGATGGTGGACCACACAGGGAGTTTGACATACCTATGGATGTTCTAACAATTTACATATCAATCGTGTACACTGCACACACAGTAAGGCTTGGCAGCATTAGTGACTCACTCAGCACTGGGCTGGGCCTAGGTTAAGGAAGAGGCCTGGTGTTGCAGCTCCAATAGCCTCTATGTTAATTTAGCCCTGGCTGCTCCTTAAGATGCCTGCCTGGAGCCTTTTCTCTGACATATGAATAAGGCCGTGTACACACGTACGAGAACCTCGACGGGCCAAACACATCGTTCCGCCCGTCGAGGTTCTCTCCCGGCCGTCGAAATCGTCGACCAAGTCGTCGGGAAAGGCGCCGAACCATGGTTCTCGATGGGCCATCGAGCAAATAGAGAACCTGCTCTCTATTTTGGCTCAACGGCTTTCCCGACGGGATGCTCGCCGAAACCGTAGACACGGCCGAGGTTCTCGGCAGAATGAGGATCCCAGCGAGCTTCTCGCTGGTTTCTGCCAAGAATCTCTGCCGTGTGTACGCCGCCTAAGCCCTGGTTTCCAAGGACAGTCCCTGGATTGAGGACACTGTCCCTGGACCAAGTCTGTCCCCGGATTGAGGACACTGTCCCCGGACCAAGTCTGTGGCCGGTTTTGTCCCCGGATTGGATTTAAACAGGGGCTGGGGCAAAGACAGTCAGTGCAGTGCAATAAAAAATCTGAATTACACACCCCCTCTCCACCTCTCCTACTAGCTTAGGGCTGTGTATTTTTTTCTTGTATTGGTATATAATATAGTAGTGATAGGCGGGATGGGACTCTTGGCTTATATAGTCTTCTGTTACCTCAAGATAAGCAGCTTCCTTGACTGTAAAAGATATGAAGCTTTGCTTATCTCCTTCAGACATAGACATTGGTAGACAGAAAAATCTGGTCCATCTTAAGACTGAAGGACAAGCTTAGGATGGATAGTCTTTTTAAAACTGGTAATTACAATTATTTGGTAGTGTTTTAATTACAACTCTCATTAAATATAAATGTATCAAAGCTGAACTCCTGATAGAAAAACTTTCATCCAAATATATTCCCCAAAAACAACACCAGAAGAAGAAGAAGCGAACTTTCATCTAAATATATTCCCCAACAACACCAGAAGAAGCAAACGCATACGTGAGCAGCGCCCGCATATGATAACTGTGTTCAAACCACACATGTGAGGTATCGCTGCGACCGTTGGAGTGAGAGCAATAATTCTAGCACTAGACCTCTGTAACTCAAAACATGCAACCTGTAGATTTTTTAGGGTAAAAGTTTGTCGCCATTCCACAAACAGGCACAACTTTGAAGCATGAAATGTTGGGTATCAATTTGCTCTGCATAATATTATCTTTCACAATATATATATATAAAAAAAAAAAATTGGCCTGACTTTACTGTTGTCTGATTTTTTTTATTAAAACATACTGGGTCAGATTCAGAAAGCTCTGCCTATCTATAGGCAGGCGTAGCGTATCTCAGATAAACTACGCCGCCGTAACTTTCAGTGGCAGGTTCCTTATTCAGAAACTATTTACGCCAAAAGTTACGGCGGTGTAGTGTATCTGTGGCGGCGGAAGGCCGCGCAATTCAAATTTGGAAGATGGGGGCGTGATTCATGCAAATGAATCATGACCCCACGTAAGTGCCGTTTTTTTTGGACGGCGCATGCGCCGTCCGTATACGTTCCCAGTGCGCATGCGCGAAATCACGTCGCTTTTTTCTCAATGTAAACAACGTGAACGTGACTAACGTCGAGCCCCATTCCCGAACGATTTACGTAAACGACGTAATCGATGTTCAATTTGACGCGGTCCCGTCGTCCATACTTAACATTTGCTGCGCCTGCTATAGCAGGGGTAACCTTACGCCGCTATAACGCTAACGCAAACTATGTAAACTACGACGCGCCGTCGCAAGTACGCTCGTGAATCTGCGTAAGTAGCTCATTTGCATTATTTACGCAAAGCGCCACCTAGGGCCAGATTCTCAGAGGCGTTACGACGGAGTATCTCAGATACCCCGTCGTATCGCCTTTTTTTTGTCTTCGTATCTATGCGAGTGATGCTTAGCATCACTTTTGCATAGATACGCTTCTACATCCGACAAGTGTAAAACCATTACACTTTCGGATCGTAGGTGTAATGACAACTCCGGCCACTAGGTGGCCTTCACGTTGTTTTTTCATTTGCATATGCAAATGAGGCTAGTACGGCGATTCCCGAACGCTTTTACGCCGCCCCGTCGTCGCGTACGTCGTTTACGGACTCGTAAGGTTACCCCAGCTTCTATGTGGAGTAACCTTACGAAGTTCCGTCGGATGCCGTCGGACGCCATGTTAAGTATGGCGTCGGGTCAGCGTCGGCTTTTTCCGTCGCTTACGTCGTTTTACTAACTCGTTCGCGAATAGGGACTTGCGTAAATGATGCTCACTTCGATTTGACGTCGGTTTCAACGACGCTTCCCGACGTGAGCTGGAGCATGCGCACTGGGCTTTTTACCCGGCCGGCGCATGCGCAGTTCGTTCGACGCGGGGGCGCGCTTAATTTAAATACAAGCCGCCCCATTTGAATTGCGCGGGTTTACGCTTGGCGATTTACGAGACGCCGGCGAAAACTACGGAGCAAGTGCTTTGAGAATAAAGCACTTGCTCTAGTACGCAGCGGCGGCGTAGTGTAAATGGCTTACGCTACGCCGCCGAAAATATATGAGAATCTGGCCCCTAGTGGCCAGCGTAAATATGCAACTTAAGATACAACAGTGTAAGCCGTCGTATCTTAGAAGAAATCCGGCGTATCTTTTTTTCTGAATAGCAAAAAAAGATACGCCGGCTATTCTTAGGGCCAGATTCATGAAAGGTTACGCTGGCGGATCGAGTGATCCGCCAGCGTAACAGTGGCTTTGAGCCGGCGTTTCTGTTTTCTGTAACCAGAAAACAAGAAACGCCGGGTTGAAGTTCCGATGCGATGAGCGTAACTGAGTTTCGCCATCGCATCGTTACTTCAACTTAAAAATGGCGCCGGGGGCGTTCCCGCCGATTTACGCTCAAAAAATATGTTAATGAGCGGAAATCGGCAATTCACGATCGAATTCCGGCGCGACGCAATGACGGTACGACGTTTCCGGACGGGATACGCGGCGCATAGATATACCTACATGGGGCTGGAGTATCCTATGTTAGGTATAGGCGTCGTCATCGCGTCGGGAAAAAAAAAAAAAAACGTCGCTTGCGTAAAACGGTCATGAATGGGAATGTGACGTCATTGACGTTCATTCACAGATTTTGGAGCATGCGCACGGGGATGTTTTGACACTCGACGCATGCGCAGTACGTCGGCGGCGGGATCGCGCGTAGTTAGCATACTACACGCCCCGTACCCGCGACATTTGAATTCCGCCGGCTCATTTGCGATGCGCTGCCGCAACTTTAGGAGCAAGTGCTTCGTGAATGACAGCACTTGCTCCTAAAAATTCGGCAGCGCAACGCAAATGAGAAGCGTTACTCCAGAGCAAAGATGCTCTGGAATACGTGAATCTGGCCCTTAGTATTTACACAGCGTATCTCGAGATACACTGGCGTAAATGCTTTCTGAATATGGCCCACTGCCTTTAAAAGAAGACCTTTGAGGCTTAACTCCAGGACTGATCTGTATTGCACACTTATAGCCCATACACACGATCCGAATATCGGCCGACGGATCGTACGACTTTTTTCGCTTAATAATCGCGAGTAAAATAAAATAGGTTTTTAAACTCACGAAAATTATCGTACGATAGAAAAAAACGATCGGAAGTGATGTCACGTGTTGAAATGTATTTGTATTGTATTATCGGACGACGGCTGTACTGACTAAACGAAAATCGGACGATCTAATTTAATCAGATGAACGGTCGTGATCGGCTGTCGAAAGTAGTGTACACACGATCCGAAAATCGTACGATCCATCATCGGACGATCGTTACACTGGTCAAGTCTGACACAATGGGGGGGGGTTTACTAAAACTGGTGCACACAGAGTCTGGTGAAGCTGTGCATAGTTACCAATCAGCTTCTAGCTTCAGCTTGTTCAATTAAGCTTTCACAATAAGCCTAGGTTCACATTGGAGCAATTTGTCATTCGATTTGAGAGATCAAATCGCGTGACAAGTCGCAGCTTATTCGCGGCAATGGCACTGTTCCAATCGGTGCAACATTGATTTTGCGGCGCCGAACCGATTTGCAAAAGTAGTTCCTGCACTACTTTTGGCGATTTCAGGTGCGATTTCTATAGACATCTGTGTATGAAGCCACACAGATGTCTATCAAGTAGCACCTGAAATGGCGCTGACCTTGCTACTTTGAAATCGCGCTACTTCAAGTTAAGTAGCACGTATTCAAAGTAGCATCAGTGTGAACCAGGGCTACAACCTGGAAGCTGATTGGTTAGTATGCACAGCTGCACCAGATTCTGTGTGCACCAGTTTTAGTATATCTCATCCAATGTAAGTATTCTTTTCTCATACCTGATGGGTAAGGATGAGCTCTGGCGTGTTCGCATGGTACACGTGCAGAGCCCGTCAGAAAGTGTGCACGGCGCTGTGCTATTCACAGCCAGGGAGACATTTCCCGATCTCTGCAGCCGAGCATTGGGAAATGTCTCCCTGGCTGTGATTAGCGTAGCGCCGTGCACACTTTCTGGCGGGCTCTGCACGTGGACTATGCAAACACACCAGAGCTCATTCTTACTGATGGGCCACTGAGGATGCTGACAACCATTATAACAGTTGGTGCTACTACAGTGATCAGATTCTGTGCAAGTGGCTTCCCCATTGCACACTGACCACAGAGGGTCACTCACTCAGCACTGCTGCCATTTATAGAATGACTTGTCTTTTTTCAGTGGTGTACACTGATTGGATGAGGTGCAGATTGCGACAACACTGCCCCTTCTCTACACCACACCCAATTAGAGAAATACATGGGGGGACATACATGGCTGCAATATGTGGGACATGACATGGCTGCATATGTGGGGGACAGACATGGCTGCAATATGTGGGACATACATGGCTGCATTATGTGGGAGACATGACATGGCTGCAATATGTGGGGGACATACATGGCTGCAATATGTGGGGGACATACATGGCTGCAATATGTGGGGGACATACATGGCTGCAATATGTGGGGGACATACATGGCTGCAATATGTGGGGGACATACATGGCTGCAATATGTGGGGGACATACATGGCTGCAATATGTGGGGGACATACATGGCTGCAATATGTGGGGGACATGACATGGCTGCATATGTGGGGGACATACATGGCTGCACTATGGGGGACATACATGGCTGCAATATGTGGGGGACATACATGGCTGCAATATGTGGGGGACATACATGGCTGCAATATGTGGGGGACATACATGGCTGCAATATGTGGGGGACATGACATGGCTGCATATGTGGGGGACATACATGGCTGCAATATGTGGGGGACATACAGGGCTGCAATATGTGGGACATACATGGCTGCAATATGTGGGGGGGCATGGCTGAATTGGGGACACATTTAAAAAAAAGTATCGGTAATTCGGTATCGGCGACTACTTGAGAAAAAGTATCGGTACTTGTACTCGGTCCTAAAAAGTGGTATCGGGACAACCCTAGTTATAATCATTACTATCTGGTAGACCTGCACGATTCTGGCTAAAATGAGAATCACGATTTTTTGCTTAGAAGATAGATCACGATACTCTCACAATTATTGCAGCGTAAGATCATCATTCACAACAAAAAACAATTGGGCTAACTGTACTGTTTCCTTTTTTTATTGAAGTGTATTTTTCCCCCAAAAATTTAGTTTGAAAGACTGCTGGACAAATACAGTGTGACATAATATATTGCAGCAATTGCCATTTTATTCCCTAGGGTCTCTGCTAAAATATATATATAATGTTTGGGGGTTCCAAGTAATTTTCTAGCAAAAATATTGATTTTAACTTAAGAAACAAGTGTCAGAAAAAGATTTATAGCCGGATTCACAAAGCACTTACGCCGACGTATCTCGAGATACGCCGCGTACGTGTGAATATGCACCATCGTATGTATGTGCCGTACCCATAGAACTAAGATACGCAAAAAAACTGACTTCATCCGACCGATGTAACTTGCGTATAGTGTGTGCATATTTACGCTGGACGCATTTGGCACTCCCATTGTTCATGTCGTAGACAGTGATTCAACGTATCTTAGGCAGTTGTTTCGACGTGATTGTGAGCATGCGCACTGGGATGCGTCCAAGGTACGACGCATGCACAGTTCATTTTAAGTACTTGTCTGAAGATCAGGCCATCATTTGTATGGGGTCACGCCTCATTTAAATGTATTACGCCCACTTCCAGCCCACTTTGACTTACGCTGCCTTATGCCTACGACTATACGCTACGGCGGCGCAATGTTGGGAGCATTTGCTTTGTGAATGCCATGTTTCCCTCTCTGCTTTGCGCCGACGTAGCGTAAAGAAGATACGCTACCCCGGCATATATATGCCCCGAGGTATGTGAATCCGGGCCCTAGACTTTAAGGGCCAGATTATCAGAGGCGCTACAAGGGGGTATCTCAGATACCCCCTCATATCGCCGTTTTTTCCCCCGGGTATCTATGCGAGTGATTCCTAGAATCACTTAGGCATAGATACGGGTGAAGATCCGACAAGTGTAATACAATTACACTTGCGGATCGTAGATGTAATGACAACTCCGGCCACTAGGTGGCCTTTACGTTGTTTTCTCATTTGCCTATGCAAATGAGGCTACTACTCAGATTCCCGAACGCTTTTATGCCGCCCCGGTGGGCGCTTACGTCGTTTTCGTACGCGTAAGGTTACCCCTGCTAATATGTGGAGTAACCTTACGCAGTACCGTCGGATACCGACGGGTGCCGTTGGATGCCATGTTAAGTATGGCATCCGGTCAGCGTCGGCTTTTTCCGTCGGTTACAGCGTTTTACTAAGTCGGTCGCGAATAGGGCATTGCGTTTTGACTTTGGTTTCAACAACGCTTTCCGACGTGAGCTGGAGCATGCGCACTGGGCTTTTTCCCCGGCCGGTGCATGCGCAGTTCGATCGACGTGGGGGCACGCTTTATTTAAATACAAGCCGCCCCCTTTGAATTACGCGGCCTTACGCTGGGCCATTTACACTCCGCAAACTTCGGAGCAAGTGCTTGGAGAATACGGCACTTGCTCTGTTAAGTTGCGGCGGCTTAGTGTAAATGGCTTACGCTACGCCAGGGCAAATCTATGAGAATCTGGCCCTAAGTGGTTAAACTTCCTGCATTTACACACAGAAGTTTGATCTAAGAAGGAAGCATTAGTTACAATGTTTCATGTTGTTAACTTGACAGACTGCCCAGATTTTTTCTTTACACACAGAAGTTTATTCCTTTGATCTAAGAAGGAAGTGTTAGTTACAATGTTTCCTGTTAAGAACTTGGCAGACTGCTCGGATGTTTTCTTTTGACAGCTGAGTGAACAAATAAGTCTCTCCACTTGTTATATGAAAGAATTGTCAAACTCTGCAATAGAGATCGTCAGGGGGGGTTGAAACGAGACCAACATTTTTTAGCGATTAATTGTGCAGCTCTACTATCTGGGTTATGCGCCACCTATAGGTGAATGGACACTGGCAGGTCAACTAAACAGGAAGTCCTCCCCTCTATAATCCCTCCTATACAGGAAGTACCTCGGTTTTGTAGCAAGCAATACATTTCCTGAAAGAGTGGGGATGGACCTCTGTGTCCTGTAAAGTACTCCAAGAAATTGTTTTTACAGGTAGTTATATAGGAAAATCCAATTTTCTTTATCGTTCATCACTGGACACAGAGCAGGTTATAACAATTACTACTATCTGGGATGTCCTAAAGCAAAACACTTAAGGGGAGAGAGAAACAGTCACAAAAACTGTCACCTGAGAAGGACCTATTCTGTCGCTCGTAACATACTACAGCCAAAGGCAGTATCCTTTGCGGCTTTGACATCCACCTGCTAAAACCTTTGAATGCATCAACCAAAAACCATGTAGCGACCGTGCAAACCTGAACCACTGATGGCAGATAGCCCAAGATGCCCCTACACACCTGGTAGAGCGCACCCTCACCAGAAATAGAGGGTGGGACCTTGCCCTTTCAAACCATAGGCTTGAATGATTAACTGGTTGATCCAATGAGAAAAATAGTGGACCTGGATGCCGCCTCCTCTTCCTGGGCTCTTCTGGCAGTACAAACCAGAATTCCTGACCTGCACTGACAACTCAAGTAAAATCTGACCGCCTGAACTATCTCAAGTACGCAGCGATCTTTCCCCTGCAGACTATGGATTAGGAAAAAAGAGAAAGAAAGGCAAGACACTGTACTAATTCAAGTTACATAGTTAGTCAAGTCCATCTAGTGAAATATAGAAACCACTCTAGGCAAGAAAGATGGATGGCGGACGCAACATCACCTTATCATGATGCAAGACCAAGAATGGCTTCTTAAATGGAAGAGCTGTCAGCTCTGACACTCTTCTAGCTAAAGTAATAGCAATCAAAGAATCCACCTTCCTAGTTAAGCCTCTTTCACACGGAGCGGTCTGTTTTTCGGTCCATTCCATGTGTGTCCGTCAGGCTCAGCGGGGGGTCCCGCTGAGCTGTCGGCGGACAGGGCGGTCCCTGCACACTGTGCAGGGACCGCCCTGTCTCTCCTCCGCTATCCCCTATGGGGAATTGGATGAAAACGGACCGTCTGTCAAGTTTTCGGACTTGTAATAAGCGGACAAACGGTCCGCTCATGTGAAAGGGGCCTTAAAGGACTAACAAACTTTCTTGAAATGTTTCAAAAGGTGGCTTCTGCAAGGACAGTCAAGACGAAGCTCAAGTCCCAAGGACACAAGGTTAGCCTGACAGGCAGGGGTGTCTGCGTTACACCCTGCATGAAGTACAAAGGAGTGAGAAACAATGATCTCTGCATGAAAATGGAGAGAGATTAAATCTGACCCTTATGATTAAATACATAAGGCCAATCTTTTGTGGAGAAAGGAAAAAAATCTCCCACTCAGATATTTCCATGGGTGCCACTTCCTGGCTTCACACCAGGCATATAAGATTTCCAAGTCCTGTAATGAAAGCTCCCTGAAGCCAGCTTCCTGGCACTTAAAGTGGATGTAAACCCCCAAAAAAAGGACATCTTGGGATGCAGGGACCACTGTCCCAGTATTAGTGGCTGACATCTGACAACTGGAAAAGCCCCCTACCAGTTTCTATACCTGGAATAAGTACTGGCGACAGACGGCACGTGCTATTTTCCCCCAGACAGAATGCGGTTTCCCTTCCTGAGGCGCTCCACTCCTGGTCTCCCCCGGTGGTTAATATATGCCACTGCAATAAAAGTTGATCCAGGGAAAATTTGATTGCCTCTCGGGGGGGATCAGGAAGGATTTTTTTCCTCTGCTGTAGAAAATTGGATCATGCTTTGCTGGTGTTTTTCGCCTTTCTCTGGATCAACTGTGGGGAAGGATTGTGTATATTAGATGTTATGATTTTTTTTTTTATTGGTTGAACTAGATTGACTTGTGACTTTTTTAAACGTGACTATGTAACTATGACACTGACTACGAACCTGTGCAACTGGTTCATTCAATAATCCATAACAAGGTGTACAGCCTGAAGTTCCAAGATATTGAAGGGCAGCATTCTCTCCTGTGGAGACCCCTGAACTGTAGCCACTTCAAAACCAGCCCTCAACTGGAAAGACTGGCATCAGTGGTTATTATGTTCTATATCACTGGAAGGAAAAAATGTGTCCTTCTCCAGATTCCGAACAATCAACCACCAATTCAAGCTCTGCGGTACTCTGGAGACAGGGCCTTCCGGCAATCCAATGCTTGGACCTCCATGTTCCAAACAGAGATTGTTCCTCTACAAAAGACCTGGAGTAGAACTGCACATAGGGAATGGCTTCAACATAGATATTTCCTCCTGCACAGATCAAAGGATACCCTTTGTCACCTATATTTCCCTATAAATATGGAATCGGCTGCTCCCTGAGCAAGATTATTGAGGCATCATGAGATTGACATTACCTGTATCTGCAGCAAGTCCAGTATCAGGGCTAGAAGCTTTGTGAACCAAGCTCGAAAGGGCAATGTCACAAAGTGAAAATCGCGTCTTTCTACTGCAAATCGCAGAAACCTTTGAGGAGCCAGGAAACAACTGGCATGTGAAGATATGCGTCATTGATGACTATGGACACCCAAAAACTACCTCTTGCAGAGAGGCCATCACTGATCGTACTTACCCCATCTGATAAGAAGTTTGTGTAGAAATGTGTCTAGTGCCTTAAGATCTAAGATAGACCTCCTGTCCCCATTTGGTTTTGGGGCTGCTACCGGTTGAGTGTTTACAATAATCAGCCCACAACTTCTGCCCCAAGAGCCAATGCAAGGCTGATGACCCTGTGGCAGACCCATCAAGGTTCCAAGAAGTGTGCTTTAACCTACCAGGTTTCCATCGGCTAAAAACAGAGCGAACCCCCTCAGCGACTGCCCTAAAAGCCTCTTGGCTGAGATAATATATATATAAAAAAAAAACACACAGCAGCTTCAGATGCCTCCCTCACTCTGGAGGGGAAAAGCTTACAGCACCTGGTATTCCTGGGAATTTTCCCATGCAAGTACTAACCAGGCTCGATCCTGCTTATGGCCCATACACACGATCCGAATATCGGACAAAAACGATCGTCCGATGATGGATCGTACGATTTTCGGATCGTGTGTACACTACTTTCGACAGCCGATCACGACCGTTCATCCGATTAAATTCGATTGGACAAGCGCGAAAATTTTTCTCGTCCGATGTCCGATCGTCCGATTTTCGTTTAGTCAGTACAGCCGTCGTCCGATAATACAATACAAATACATTTCAACACGTGACATCACTTCCGATCGTTTTTTTCGATCGTACGATAATTTTCGTGAGTTTAAAAACCTATTTATTTTACTCGCGATTATTAAGCGAAAAAAGTCGTACGATCCGTCGGCCGATATTCGGATCGTGTGTATGGGCCATTAGGCTCTGAGATTAGTCATGATCAGGTGTGTTTAGGGTAATACAGCTGCAGTCCATTGCTGTTCCGCTAAACTCTCCTAATGACATTCTAGTGCGTCAATAATCATTGCAATGCCAAACACCACCGTGGCTCATACACCTAATACCACTGGTCCCTCTGGAGATGTAAACACCACTGACCAATGATCGGTGCACCTGCCTCCCCCAGCTGCCTTATTTATTCTGCACCTGCCCACCTGCAATTGGCCCATACTAGTTTTTCCGGACTAGCCAAGCACATCCAATGCGTCCTGAATGCAGCCTCTATGCACTTCAGTGCAGCCTAAATGTAAGCTCCTGCAGATCAAATGCACTCTACTCTGGAAAACAACTCTTTTAAGTGCATTGATACCTGTACAGGGATGTATCGACAAACAGTTGTATTGGTCCAGCAGCACACCAACACCTTTGCAGCCATTGTGCTACATGCTGGGTGTTTGGTGTGCTACTGTACCTTTAAGAAGGGGTGGGCTGCCCTTCAGTCCGCCTGTCCTCATCTATCCATAAGAATGCATGTGCCTCCATTGTGGGGAGACTCATAGTTTTGTGTTAGGATCCCAGACTCCAGGGTGTAGTGACGTGGCTCATGCATGCGTTTGCAAATGCGTGCGGATAAAACACCAGTCTTTAACGCATACTGTTAGACAGGTTAATTGGTTGTTTGCGAGCTGGTCGGTAAGTGGGCATGATTTTTTCCTGGGCATTCCCCAGGCCTTTGTTGATATCTGTTTCAACCTTCCAATGCTGCTTACTGCGATGGCCAGCTATAGATGAGGGCGGTGGACAAGTCTGTTTCACCTTTGGTGTTTGCATTGGTCCAGCAGTGCACCAGCACCTTTGCAGCCATTGTGCTACATGCTGGGTGTTTGGTGTGCTCCTATATCTTAAGGAAGGGGTGGGCTGCCCTTCAGTCCACCTGTCCTCATCTATCAATTATAATGCATAGGGTTGTCCCGATACCACTTTTTTAGGACCGAGTACAAGTACCGATACTTTTTTTCAAGTAGTCGCCGATACCGAATACCGATACTTTTTTTAAACGTGTCCCCATATGCAGCCATGTCCCCCACATATTGCAGCCATGTCCCCCCACATATTGCTGTCATGTCCCCCCACATATTGCTGCCATGTCCCCCCACATATTGCTGCCATGTCCCCCCACATATTGCTGCCATGTCCCCCCACATATTGCTGCCATGTGTCCCCCCACATATTGCTGCCATGTGTCCCCCCACATATTGCTGCCATGTGTCCCCCCACATATTGCTGCCATGATGTCCCCCACATATTGCTGCCATGATGTCCCCCACATATTGCTGCCAGGTGTCCCCCACATATTGCTGCCATGATGTCCCCCACATATTGCTGCCATGATGTCCCCCACATATTGCTGCCATAATGTCCCCCACATATTGCTGCCATGTGTCCCCCACATATTGCTGCCATGTTTCCCCCACATATTGCTGCCATGTGTCCCCCACATATTGCTGCCATGATGTCCCCCACATATTGCTGCCATGATGTCCCCCACATATTGCTGCCATGTGTCCCCCACATATTGCTGCCATGTGCCCCCCACATATTGCTGCCATGATGTCCCCCACATATTGCTGCCATGATGTCCCCCACATATTGCTGCCATGTGTCCCCCACATATTGCTGCCATGTGTCCCCCACATATTGCTGCCATGTGTCCCCCACATATTGCTGCCATGTGTCCCCCACATATTGCTGCCATGATGTCCCCCACATATTGCTGCCATGATGTCCCCCACATATTGCTGCCATGATGTCCCCCACATATTGCTGCCATGATGTCCCCCACATATTGCTGCCATGATGTCCCCCACATATTGCTGCCATGGTGTCCCCCACATATTGCTGCCATGATGTCCCCCTACCTGATGATGATGCCGCCGCCGTAGATACAAAGCTGCCGCCGTGAACATTACATGCAGCTTTCGTTTTTCAATAGTTGTTTTCCCTATTGCGCCCCCTGTGTAAAGGACACTCCCTCTTGCTCGTGATTGGACAGATCCGTCCAATGGGCGGCCGGGGGTTGGGCGAAGTATTCTATTTGGGTATCGGGGGTATTTGCGAGAGTACAAGTACTCCCGCAAATACTCGGAATCGGTCCCGATACCGATACTGGTATCGGTATCGGGACAACCCTAATTATGCATGTGCCTCCATTGTAGGGACATTCATATTTTAGTGTTAGGACCACAGACTCCAGGGTGCCGTGACATGGCTCTGTGGCTCACGCATGCCTTTGCAAATGCGTGCGGACAAAACCCTTGTTTTTAATGCATACTGTTAGACAGGTTTTTTTTGGTTGTCTGCGAGCTGGTCGGTATATAGGCTTGTTTTTTTCCTTGGCATTCCCCAGGCCTTTGTTGACCCCTGGATTAAGTAGCAAGTATACAAGTTTTCCCTTATGCAAATTTTTCACCGATGAAGTATATAATTGCGCTGTCTGGTCCTCCAGCTCTTCCATAGGTATTACTTACACCTCATTATCTAGCCATAGGCTGCTGTGTGTCACTCAAAGCGATGCTGATTCTTTAGCCCACATGACACTTCAAACATAAAAAATGTCTGCCCTTCTTCTTCCTGCGTACACTGCACAAAACTATGCTCTACTGAGCAATCCTACGCCCTCTAGTGGCTGGATATGAAAACTGCAGCCCAATACTCCTGACACACACAGAGCAGGACTTGGCCAGACCAAAGTGTACATTGCTCTCAGTGGCCCTTGGGAGAATGACCAGACAGACAGATTACTTTTTTTTAAAACTGCAAATTTACCTTTCCCACCACAGAACTTGTAATCAGAATCATAACAGGAGTCCAACCTTCACCCACCACAGACAAGCTCTGTCATAAAAGACCTTCAGGGACTGGGTTCCTCTCTAATCTGGGGTCCACTCTCCTGGGCCTGTATAGCACCCCGCTGGAAGGCACCTTGGTCAGAGAAAACACTGCACAGGGTTCCATTATGCAGGGTCCAGCCCCATCGAGGCTCAGGTACTATTCATTTTGGCTGACAGCTTTTCCAATGGATATAACCGAAGTCCATGATTCTCAGTAGAACCATTTCGGACCTCCACATATGTTCTCCAAAAGCGCATGCAACACATTGGTGACCATCCACCTTACAGACACTGTTGAAAAACAGAGGTACTTCCTGTATAGGAGGAGTTATATAGGGGAGGACTTCCTGTTTGATTGATCTGCCAGTGTCCATTCACCTATAGGTGCACATAACCCAGATAGTAATGATTATAACCTGCTCTTTGGCCTGTGATGTTCGATAAAGAAAAATAAATGGCAGCAATGCTGCGTGAGCGATTCCCCTGTGGAACAGAGGGGGTGACGCTTACATAGAATTTGAACAGGATTTGGAAGATTGTGGCTATCATTGTAGTAGCACTGACTTTCCCAGCAGCCCATCAGGTATGAGAAGCCCATACCCACATTGTGCCAAGCTGGACCAATGTAAGTATGCAAATCTACACAATAAAATGTAAGAAAGTCTATTCAAATTCAGATGCGCATCTCCTACCTATACTTGGGTTGTGCCATTACAGTTTAATGGCAATGCAAGCGTGATGAGGGTTTGCAGCGTATTTTCAAAACGGTGGCAACGCACGCTTTTCCTGTACAGTTTACGATGTGTTTGTAAACGCGCATATCTGAATGGGGCCTGAGGGCCAGTTCACACTGCTGCGATGCCAGACATTGCATGTGATTCGCACCGCATTGCTGTACAGATCACATGCAATGTCTGTGCGATGCAAGTTCAGCCACACAAACTGTATTTAGGGCAATTTAGGAAACAACGATCACAGGTCAATTTTTTTCAGTATAAATCACACTAATACGAAAAATAAGGAGAATACAAAGACGCTGAATTTCAAAAGAGCCAACTTTCCTAAACTACAAACCTTGCTAGAAGATACAAATTGGGATAAAATCTTAGCAACAAAGAACACGGAGAAGAAATGGGTATACTTTAGGAGCATAATAAATAAGGGCATTAGCCAGTGCATAAAAGGTGTGGTATCTCGCGCCAATAAAAAATTAATGTGACAACAACATATAATTATAGTGAATAAGCAGCTCCCCTAAGATAGAGACCTCATCAAAGGTCTGAACTGAACAGTAATGGTATATGGAGGGGGCGCTAATAATGAATAATAAGAGAATAAACAATAAAGTGAAATCTAATAAATGGTCCGTCTGAACCAACAATAGCAGACTTGGTGAGCAGCAACACACTGAAAATGGTGAAATGGAGAAATAGATTGTATAAAAAAGATTGTACAAAAAAAAAAAAAAATGAATAAATAAATAAATAAACTCAAGTCCATTCAAAGAGTGTTAGATAAAGTCCAATCAAGGCTAATCTTTCTCAGATGCAAATTGTAGAAAATGAATTGTAAAAGGTGTCCACCTTCACCAAGAAGATCCCCCAAATGTGCACTAATGGATGGCTCCTTACCGCACGGTGTTGACCTGATTGTTTAGAAAAGGTCAAATACAGCAGTTGGTCACTAAACCAGTTGAATGATTCAGCTGCGCAGCTCTATGTTTCCCGGAATCAAACACTCTCATGAAGGAGGGAGAGGGGAAACCACCATAGTGAAGTACAGTTTATTTAAAATATGTCACAGATAAAACAGCATAGCCAAATGGCCTCTTACTTTAGTAGTGCCTAGGACCCGGCACTGAGGCTAGTCAGCATGGCAGGATGGGCTATGATGAGTGTTCCTCGCTGGGGAACTGGGGTGAAGTCCAAGCCGGATACGAGTTCCTCGCTAGGGAGCTGGCGTGCGTTCTAGGCCAGGGGACCAGCGGGACCGGAAGTGCGTTATTTTTACGTATCCAGGCGCTTCGACGTACGTTTCGTGATTAACACGTCGTCAGGAAGCATGTCTGCTATTGTTGGTTCAGACGGACCATTTATTCGATTTCACTTTATTGTTTATTCTCTTATTATTCATTATTAGCGCCCCCTCCATATACCATTAGCCAGTGCATCCCAATGGGAAATAAATTTAAAAGAGCTAATAAAAGTTCTGGGTGGCTTAACTCCAATGTAAAAATGCATATAAAAGTAAAAGAGAACGCCTTCAAAAAATATAAGGCTGAGGGATTATCATCAGCATTCCAACTTTACAAATAATGCAACAAGAAATGTAAGGGTGCAATCAAGGCAGCTAAAATAGAACACAAAAAGGCACATAGCGGAGGAGAGTAAGAAAAATCCCAAGAAATTCTTTAACCACTTAAGGACCCCCGCACGCACATATACGGCCACAGAATGGCACGTACAGGCACAAGGGCGTAAATTTACGTCCCCGCCTAAGTGCGGTTCGGGGGTCCCATCGGGACCCCCTCCGCGGCGTGCGGGGGTCCCCCTGGCTCCGGGAGCGATCCGGGATCTGGGGGCGGATGTCGGCGAATACCCGCCACCCCGCGATCGCTCCCAGCCAATGGGAGCGCGCTCCCATCCTGTCACTTCCTCCTCCTGTGTTTACACAGGAAGGAGGAAATGATGTATTCTCTCATCGCAGCGCTGTTTCCCAGCGCTGCTGATGAGAGAAGACATCACAAGTAAGTGTGCACCAACACAACACTGACACACACTCACATAGGCATATTAACCCCTTGTGATCGCCCCCCCCCACCCCCCTGTCACAGTGTCACTGAATGCAGTGATCTAATCACTGCATTTAGTGTCAGTGTGACAGGCAGTGTAAAAAACAGTTAGTGTTAGGTTCAGGATAGCCCCCCCACCCCCCTAATAAAGTTTTAACCCCCTGATCACCGCCCTAGTTAACCCTTTCACTCCCTATTGCCAGCGTCACTAAGCGATCATTTTTCTGATCGCTGTATTAGTGTCGCTGTTCCCGCTAGGTAGCTATTTTTTTTTATTGCGATTTTTTTTTTTACTAAAGACATGTGGCTAAATAAATTTTGGCCTAAATGTTTGACTAAAATTTAGTTTATTTGATTTTTTTTTTAACAAAAAGTAAAAAATAGTGTTTTTTTTTCAAAAATGTCGCTCTATTTTTGTATATAGCGCAAAAAATAAAAATCGCAGAGGTGATCAAATACCACCAAAAGAAAGCTCTATTTGTGGGAAGAAAAGGACGCAAATTTTGTTTGGGAGCCACGTCGCACGACCGCGCAATTGTCTGTTAAAGCGACGCAGTGCCGAATCGCAAAAACACCTTGGGTCATTTACCAGCGTATTGGTCCGGGTCTTAAGTGGTTAAGCACATAAATAGTAAGAAAGGGAGAGCATATCATATTAGTGCCATAAAGTATGATAAAGGGAAACTGGTTACTAAGGATGGGGAGATGGCGAAGGTATTGAATTTATTCTTCTCCTGAGTCTTCACAAGGGAATCGGGGGGCTTTAATAACCAAAACTGCAGTGTTTGTCCTCATGACACGTCACAGAAAGCACCCTCATGGCTAACAGAGAGCAGAGCTAGAAATAGATTTGAAAAACGTAACATTAATAAATCACCGGGACCAGATGGCTTGTACCCGAGGGTACTTAGGAAACACACAGTCAAGTAATTGCCAGACCATTGTTCCTAATTTTTATGAACCTTTTACTGACTGGAATGGTACCAGCTGATTGGAGAAAAGCCAATATAGCACCAATATTTAAAAAAGGGCCAAAATACATCCCTGGGTATTACAGACCAGTTAGCCTAACATCAATAGTATGCTATCTCTTGAAGGGGATAATAAGGGACTATATACAATATTTTAGTAACTTTTACTGTACAAAATAAGGTCCGTTGGCATGGACCATAGGGTGAGTACATGGATTGAAAACTGGCTACAAAGGGCCAATTTAGAGGGTGGTGATAAATGGGGAGTACTCAGAATGGTCAGGGGTGGGTAGTGGGGTCCCCAGGGTTCTGTCCCGGGACCAATCCTATTTAATTTATTCATAAACGACCTGGAGGATGGGATAGAAAGTTCAATCTCAGTATTTGCGGACGATGCTAAGCAGGGCAATAACTTCTCTGCAGGATGTGGAAACTTTGCAAGAAGATCTGAACAAATTAATGGGGTGAGCAAATACATGGAAAATTAGGTTTAATGTAGAAAAAAAAAAATACTGCCTTTGGGTGGCAAAATAGAAATGCAATCTACTCACTGGGGGAAGAACCTCTGGGGAAATCTAGGATGGAAAAGTAGTAGTAGTAGATGATAGGCTCAGCAATGGCATACAATGCCAAGCTGCTGCAAGCAAAGCAAACTTAATATTGTCATGAATTAAAAAGGGATCAACTCCAGGGATAAAGCGATAATTTTTCTGCTCTACAAGACTCTGGTCCGGCCGCACCGGACAGTTCTGGGCACCAGTCCTCAGGAAGGATGTGCTGGAAATGGAGCGAATACAGAGAAGGGCAACAAAGATAATAAAGGGTCTGAAGGATATTATTTATGAGGAAAGGTTGCGAGCACTGAACTTATTGGGCCAGATTCACATACATATCTTTAGAGCGGCGTAGCGTATCTTCTTTACGCTATGCCGCCGCAACTTAGAGAGGCAAGTGCTGTATTCACAAAGCACTTGCTCCCTAAGTTACGGCGGCATAGCGTTAATGGGCCTGCGTAAGCCTGCCTAATTCAAAGTAGGAGGTGGGCGTAATGTATTTAAATTAAGCATGACCCCATGCTAATAAATGGCCGCTCGAACTGGGCATGCGCGCATATGCTCAGAATCACGTTGAAAAAACTCCCTAAGTGACGTCGGCACGCAATGCCTAAGATGTGTGAAGGTAAACTACGCCCAGCCCTATTCCCGTACTAGGTAAACGACGTCAAATTTGACGGCTTCGTTCCCTGGCCCATACCTTTGCATTAGCCTCGCCTCATATAGCAGGGGTAACTTTACGCCGGACGTAAGCCTTACGCAAAGTGCGTATATGAAGCGGCCGGGCGTATCTATGTTCGTGAATCGGCGCATCTCCCTCATTTGCATATTTCTAATGGGAACGCCGAATGCGTCCAGCGTGACTATGCGCCCACGATACGCCGGCGTAGGCAAGTTACGTCGGGTGGAGGAAGGCTATTTTTCGGCGTATCTCGCTTTGAGAATCGGCGTAAAGATACGACGGCGCACATTTGAAATTACGGCGACGTATATGGAGATACGCCAACGTAAATGCTTGCTGAATCTGGCCCATTCTCTCTGGAGAAGAGACGCTTGAGAGAAATGATTTCAACTTACAAATACCGTACTGGTGACCCCACAATAGGGATAAAACTTTTCTGCTGGGAATTTAAGACACGCGGCCATTCACTAAAATTAGAAGAAAAGAGGTTTAACCTTAAACTGTGTAGAGGGTTCTTTACTGTAAGAGCAGCAAGGATGTGGAATTCCCTTCCACAGGCGGTGGTCTTAGCGAGGGGCATCGATGGTTTAAAGAAACTATTAGATAAGAACCTGAACGACCACAACATACAGGGATATACAAGGTAATACTGACATATAATCACACACATAGGTTTGACTGGATGGACTTGTGTCTTTTTTTAACCTCACCTACTATGTAAGTATTGGTGGCTGAATTTGCATCGCATTCAGACTAAACTCGTGCAGGACCCTTTGTTTTTGTCCGAACCAGAATTGAAACGCATGGGTGTAAACAATTCCAAATTCTGTCCAAATTCACACTGCAATCTGATCTGGGGGTGTCATTAATTTTGTATTGCCACTCCTAGTGGTTTGGATAGGGCAGTGTGAACCGTGCCTTAAAGTCAACTAACCCCTTCAATACCGGGCCATTGTCATATGACGTCCTGGACTTTGGGGGGGGGGGGGGAATATCTGAATGATGCCTGCAGCGAGAGGCATCATCTAGATATCCATCTCTTCTGCTGGCGATTCTGCACAACATAAAAACGACGATAGCGGCGGTTCTGTAGCTTGATCGTTCTTATAGGCGGTGGGAGGGGACACCCCGCCGCCATCTGGTGCTTCTCCGGGCTCTCCCGTGGCATCGGGGGCCCGGAGAATGAATTGTCCGGCGCTAGCTGGAACCATCTGGTCACCAGTCATCTCTATGACTGCCGGAGGACCTGGGCGCGATGTGATGACGTCACGCCCGGGTCCCGTAAGTAAACAAAGCCGCAATTGCGGCTGTAAGCAACAGTATTCATGAGATCGGTGAATTTTTTTTTACCAATCTCATGGTTTCCAGCCTGGAGGAGAGATGTAAGGTCTTATTGCCCCCGCATCTCTCTATAAAGAGGACCTGTCGCACACATTCCTATTACAAGGGATGTTTACATTCCTTGTAATAGGAATAAAAGTGATAAAAAATAAAAATAAAAAAAAAGCGTAAAAAAAAAAAATATGTAAAAATAAATAAATAATATAAAAAATAATTAAAACGCCCCTGTCCCCGGTAGCTTGTGCGCAGAAGCGAACGCACACGCAAGTCCTGCCGACATATGTAAACGCTGTTTAAACCACATATGTGAGGTATCGCCGTGTGCGATAGAGTGCCAGCAACAATTCTAGCACTAGATCTCCTCTGTAAATCTAAACTGGTAACCTGTAAAAAAATTCAAAGCGTTGCCTATGGAGATTTTTAAGTACCGAAATTTGGCGCCATTCCATGAGTGTGTGCAATTTTAAAGTGTGACATGTTAGGTATCTATTTACTCGGTGTAACCTAATCTTTCATATTTTACAAAAAAAATTGGGCTAACTTTACTGTTTTGTTATTTTTTTAATTCATGAAACAATTTTTTTCCCCAAAAAAGGCGTTTGAAAAATGATTGCGCAAATACCGTGCAAGTTAAAACTTTGCAATGACCGTCGTTTTATTCCCTAGGGTGTCTCCTAAAAAAACGTATATAATGTTTGGGGGTTCTGCGTAATTTTCTAGCCAAAAAAATATGATTTGTACATGTAGGAGAGAAGTGCCAGAATGGGCCCGGTATGGAGATGGTATAAAAGCCCGGTATTGAAGTGGTTAAGTGCGGTCTTAAAATTTGTGCGCAATTTCTTTCCCAAGCTCCACGAATTTGAAGCTGCAAGAGGGTGAAAACAAAGATAATTATCTCCGCCATCTTTTCTAATGGGCAATAAGGGTTCTTTTTGTGGCCTGCGCTGTATAGCAGCTGGTGCTGATCTCGGCCATGTTAATAATCTGTGCCCACTCACTTTGTGCCAGGGTTACGGTGTCGGGTGAACCAATGGAGACTTGTGTGGGTATTTCGTTGGCGCACTCCTGGGCGGGCAGGCTGAGGATGGCGCTCTCCCCCAACAAGTTGCATATGCGCTGTTGCAGAGGGGTGAGCATGACCGGCGCCGTGCCCATGTCCCCCTCGCCTTCCACCGCAGCGCGCGCCTGGGACATCTTCCTGCGCACCTCCGTCTTCAGATCGGACCACTTTTTCTTCACCTCTGCCAACTCGCGGTGGCACGTGCTGATGGTGTTGACGCGCTTCAAGATGTCGTACCAGGCGTTGCTTTTGGTCATCAGGGGCACCCCAGCGTTGTAATGGTTAATCAGGATGTGTTTCTGCTTCTCCATCTCCTCCATGATGATGTCCACTTCTTGCTCCGAGAAATTGGTCTTTCTTTTTTTGGCTGGCGTAGCCATCGCCGCTCCGCCGGTGTCGGGAATAACACCGAAATACGTAAATTGCGTAAGCCGGGGCGACACGGAACCTACGCAGCGTAACGGCTTCCAGAATCTGCCTCTTTATCGCGTCTCTTACGCAAGCTTGCGGAGGGAGGACGGGGTACCGCCCACATGTGCCGAGTGTAACATTGCATTGGCTAACTCCGGAGCCACTATCAGCACCACCCCTTAGTTCTAACTGCGTATCATAGCCGTCAATCACGAATACAGCGCCACTATTGGTCGGTATTATTTTAAAGCGATAAAAGAAAAGTGCTTTGTGAAAATTAGAAACATTGTAGTTTTTATGTCGGACGAATGGTTTTTAATATAAAAACTATGCGTGGATTTCAAGCAGAAAAATACTTTGTATTTTAATTTGAAGTTGTTTCCCGCGCAATGCCCGAACAGCGATTGGTTGTTGAGTGTCGGGCGAGCCAATGGGCTGCACGCTCTGCGGCGGCGTCACACTGGGCGGGGTCTGCAGGGCGATGTGGAAGGGGTGTGACTCTGACGTTAGGGGGGTGTGTGAGGTGACGCGTTTCCTGTCGCCATATACCGGTGTTTGACGAAAAGAGCTGTGAGGTGTTTCGCTGAAGACTCCCGACCAAATTCCCCGCGACTGACCGCTCTGGATCCCGGCGTACCGTCTATGGCCCGTCCCCGCTCGCTGGTGTCGCCGCTGCTGAGCGGAGTGTTCTGTCAGTGTGATACATTGGGGGGCGCTCCGCACACACACGAGGCCCACTCCTCTGACCCGTGCGGGGGGCTCCTGTGTGGGGGGCCCGAGCAAGAGAGGCGCCTGCAGATCCTCTTCCAGGTGCTAGACGTCAACCAGGACGGCGGCATCTGTGTCAATGACCTGGCCGTGGGCCTCAGGAGGCTCGGGGTACACCGGACCGAACTGGAGCTCAAGGTAAAGGGCGCTGATTGGCTGAGAGGGGGCGAGGACTACAACTCCCAGCATCCCCTTCGGGCTTACCGCCTACACAGCCTCCCTGGGAGTTGTAGTCCTGGCCCTGTACGTGGTGTCTTTGGGCTCTATGTATGTCCCCGGATTTAATAAAAAATCTGGTCACCTTAGGCTAAGTGCATCCCCTTAATGCCTCTGTTGTAGTCCTGGCCATTGTCTATGGGCTCTATGTCCGGATATATGAATGTGATCAATGTCTGTCTCCATTCACTGACTCATCACAGGCACGATGTTTGGGGAAAGAGCCAATTCATGAAATGTCAGATAAATATCGCAAATCATCAATTCACTCAACTCCATTCTCACCTGAGTGTAGTCATTTACTGGTGGGGTTATTTTTACTTGCAGCTTTTTACAATAAACGTTAAATTATGCGACACTCTTCCCAAATCTGATTTATTTTTTTATTTTTTTTCACCTTTCTTGTAAATTGCTTTACTAGTAATGGTAGCGATCAGCAATTTTTACATGGACTGTGATATTGCGGTGGACAAACCGGTCACTTTTGGGAAGCAGTGACACCAATAGTGATCAGTGCTAAAAATATGCATTGTTACTGTACTAACGGGTGGCCAAATGGTAAGTGTCCATAGGGGGGAGGGTGCTTTCTAACTGTGGGGGATGGTCTGACTGGATGAAGAGTTCGTTGTTCCTGCTTGGCAGAAACACAAGATCTCTATCTTCCCTGTCAGAATGGTGATCTGCTTTGTTTACATAGGCAGATCGTCGTCCTGCCTCTCCGGGGGAACGATCGCGGGTGGCTGGCGGACCCTGGGTCCACTGGACCTGCTGATTGTGTGCCCCCCTCTGTGCAATTGGTGTGCGCCAGTATCTATTGCACAAAATGACACACAGGTAAGTCGTTTCTCACAATAGTCGATTTGCTGCAGCACATCTATGTTTGGCAAGAGGATAAAGCGTATTACAAGCGTTTTATAGCTTTGGACTCATTCACACCATGGCTTTCCCAGATTGTGGGTGGGATCGCTGCAATTCTGAATCGCCGCAAATCGTGGGACATTCTTGTGATCCCTGTTATTTTAAATGGCAACCAAATCGATGCACAGGTTTTTTTTTTGCCTGAAGAATCGTGGTAAAACCGCGGGATTCCTGTTGTCCAAAAAAACGTTTTGGCACGTCTTTTGGGTGACGGGTGTCCTGCAATCTTTACTGCAATTTGTCAGGCGAATATCGTGCTGCGATTTTAGTTCCATTAAAGTAGGGACCGATACCGAGTATTTGCGGGAGTACTTGTACTCCCGCAAATACCCCTGATACCAAAATAGAATACTCCCCCCTGACCCCCCCTTCCCCCGCTGCCGCCGAACGCCGCATCGAAACCCGCCGCCGCATGGGTTAAACATCGTGTGGGAACATCACAGCATTCATTTGAATAGCTGTAGTGTTCCCGCCCGTATACACTCCCCCTTATTCAGGATTGGATGGGTGATCGTGATCTGTCCAATCCCGAGCAAGGGGGAGTGTCTATACGGGCGGAAACACTACAGCTATTCAAATGAATGCTGTGATGTTCCCCGGGCGGCGCTAGGTAGGGGTGACATGGCTGCATAGGTAGGGGTGACATGGCTGCATAGGTAGGGGTGACATGGCTGCATAGGTAGGGGTGACATGGCTGCATAGGTAGGGGTGACATGGCTGCATAGGTAGGGGTGACATGGCTGCATAGGTAGGGGTGACATGGCTGCATAGGTAGGGGTGACATGGCTGCATAGGTAGGGGTGACATGGCTGCATAGGTAGGGGTGACATGGCTGCATAGGTAGGGGTGACATGGCTGCATAGGTAGGGGTGACATGGCTGCATAGGTAGGGGTGACATGGCTGCATAGGTAGGGGTGACATTTAAAAAAAAAGTATCGGTACTCGGTATCGGCGACTACTTGAAAAAAAGTAAAATCCAAAAAAGACAAAAGAAAAGAAATCACCGCTCCAGGTGAGACCTGTAGACGATCAAGGATAATTAGATTACCAAGGTGCTGGCGATGCAAATGGCAATGATGATGAAGAAAAGAGGGAAGGACGGCCGCACTCCAAGGATTTTCAAACGAAAAAAGTTGTCTTTATTGTAAATCCAAAAACATGTACAGTCACAGCAATCACAGAAAACAGGACAGCCGACACGTTTCGCACTCGATCAGTGCTTAGTCATGACTAAGCACGGCCGTCCTTCCCTCTTTTCTTCATCATCACTTGAAAAAAAGTATCGGTACTCGGTATCGGCGACTACTTGAAAAAAAGTATCGGTACTTGTACTCGGTCCTAAAAAAGTGGTATCAGACAACCCTAATTAAAAGTAACAGGGATCGAAAGGTGTCCCGCAATTTGTAGTGATTCAGAATTGCGGGCATAGTCGTGGTGATTCTGCCCGTGATCCGGGAATACCATGGTGTGAATAAAGCCTCATGCGTCTGTTTTACCAATAGAAAGCATGAGGGAGGAGAGAGGAAATTGGGGGTGGAGAGATGCTATTTGAGTATCTTAAAAAAAATTTTTTTTTTTTTTTTTTCTTCTGCTCAAGTCAGGCGTTTTTTTTTCCATTGAAGTCTATGGGGCCAAAAACGCTTGTAATCTGCCAGAAAGAAGCTCGGGGCAGCAAAACGCTGAGATGTGAACAGGGGCTATTGAAATAGGATTTGGCTTTTTGACAGTTTGAGCTACAAGTAGAACATAGCTCAGGTGTGAATGGGGCCAAAAACCTGCACTGGTCATCTATCTCCTGGTCCATCAGCTGATGTAGGGATGTACAAATCACCAACCAGGAGAACTCTGCACTGAGAAGAATGCAATGTATCCGTGTGGAAATCTCCAGTCCTCAGTGGATTTGTTGTAACCTTCCATCGGAAGGATATGGTTCTGTGTTTGAGGCTCTGTTTACCCCTGATTGTGGACGGAATTGCGGTAATTCCACCCACAATTTCAAATCTCTGCAAAACGTGGGATGCGTTTGCAATGCCGTTACTTCAGATGGCACCCCAATTGCAACGCACAACACTTGTTGTTCAAAAAGGACCATGAGCGTCTTTTGGGCGACCAGTGTGTTGACTTCTGCGCTATCGCTGTGTGTGGGATGGAATGAATGGGAACACTCAGTAGCTTAAAGTGGATGTAAAGTATAAGATTTCCTATAATCTGTGCCCAGTCTTGCCACACAGAGTTTATCCAGATCTGAGAAATCCTCTTTTAATGTTCAGTGAAAATTAACAGAATTCCAGATACAAACTTGCCAAATTATAAAGTCAGTTTCTCTATTCTTGCTTTGAGTGACAGGTTATTTACAAATCGAGCTTGGTTATGTTTATCATAATATGAGGTGATCCAAAGTTCATTGTATATTACCAGGATGTGTTATGTGGGGGAGGGGTGGATTTCTCACTTTTTAGGCTCCTTTCACACGGAGCGGACCGTTTTTCGGTCCGCTCCGTGTGCCCGTCAGCTCAGTGGGGGGTCTCCGCTCAGCTGTCGGCGGATGGGGCGGTCCCCGCACACTGTGCAGGGACCGCCCCGTCTCTCCTCCGCTCTCCCCTATGGTGAGTTGGATGGAAACGGACCGTCTGTCTGTTTGCATCCGATCCGTTTGGCCGGGCGGAAGAAAAATAGGACATTCTTCCGTCCGCAAAAACGGATGCGGATTGAGCGGACGTTAGCGGATGCATCATCTGCTAACGGATCCGCTCCCATAGGGACACATTACAAGTCCGTAAACGGACTTGTAATGAGCGGACCGTTCGTCCGCTAGTGTGAAAGGGCCCTTATACTGTGAATCGCCTCATGTTATGATAAACATAACATATGATAAACATGTCCAAGCTAGATATGTAAATAACCTGTCACTCGAATCAGAAACTGACTTATTTAGACAGGTTTTCATCTGGCATTCTGTTTATTTTCACTGAACATTGAAAAGAGGATTACTCAGCGCTAGGATTAACTCGTGTGGCAAGACTGGGCACAGATGATAGGAAATCTTATACTCTACATTGTGACATAAAAAAAAACGCAACACCATTCACTTCATATTCTTTTGGGTGACAGCTTTGTGATTTACCGCACCAACCATCAAAACAAAATCACAGCGCGATTGGGCAGCCAGTAAAAGTAATGGCTTCGCAAATGCGTCCCAGCATTTTGCAGCGATTTGAAAATTGTGGCGATTCCATCCACTATCGGAGGTGAATGGAGCCTAAAGGTGACGTTGACTTTCCTGGTGTGCCACAAAAAGTGTTTCTGCAGTACGCTTGGGTGGGAATGGAGCCTAATGGAAATGTATGGGGGTGGTCCAGGCATGAGGTATTTAAAGGAGTTTGTAAATTATGCTGAAATGACTGTTTGCAGCAGGGTTTGACAAATTTGCTTGGAATCTAGGAGCCAGTTAAAAAAGTTAGGAGCCAGAAAACGCACCCCGTCCCGACGAGCTCGCGTGACGAAGCGCACACATACGTGAGTAGCGCCCGCATATGTAAACAGTATTTAAACTACACGTGAGGTATCCCCCGCGATCGTTGGAGCGAGAGCAATAATTCTAGCTCTAGACCTCCTCTGTAACTCAAAATATGCAACTTGTAGAATTTTTTTAAACGTCGCTTGTCGCCTATGGAGATCTTTAAAGGATAAAAGTTTGTCACTATTCCACGAGCGGACGCAATTTTGAAGCGTGACATGTTGGGTATCAATTTCCTCAGCGTAACATTATCCTTCACAATATAAAAAAAAAATTGGGATAACTACTGTTTTTTTTTTTTTTTTTTTAAATTAGAAAAGTGTATTTTCCTCAAAGTGCGCTTGTAAGACCGCTGCGCAAATACGGCTTGACAAAGTATTGCAACGATCGCCATTTTATTTTCTAGCGTTGTGTGTGTTCTAATTAGGAGGGAAGGAGATGGCAGTGAAAAATTACACATTAGAACTGCTGTTTTTACTTGTAATGCCAACAGCCACCACCAGATGGTGCCAGGTCACAGAAGGAAGCTTGGGGCTTCACCAAGCCGCAGCCTCAACTACCGGCCATTGCGGGCCCGCTGCGATTGCGGCAGCAGGGGGACACAGGATCCTGCTCCCCCGCCGCGGACGGTAATTGAGGCTGCAGCCTAGTAAGCGAGGCCTTAATTAACCAGCCGAAGGCACTAGCAGGCATCCCTGGTGGTCCTGCTCTGATGAACAAAATGGGGGGTAGATTTATGGCATTTGTTTACTAGAGGTGGATGGACTTGTCTTTTTTTCAACCTGGCTAACTATCAAGTTGTATAGGCTGCTTTCTACATCACCCCTACCAGAGAGACACTCTCTTCTAGGAGAAACAACTCAAAACACGGTGGGGGGGTACTTGAAGACTGAGGTTGAGTATCACTGCACTTCTGTTTCAAGTGCCTGTGCTTGCACACTTTGATGCGTATTATGTCTGTACTATGTTTAAAAGCATCGCATTCTACTTTAATTCCAATTAAAGCGGAGTTCCACCCAAAAATGGAACTTCCGCTTAATCCCCTCCCCCTTACATGCCACATTTTGGCATGTAATTTTTTTTGGGGGGAGTGGGGGCTTCAGTAGGAGTGGGACTTCCTGTCCTGCTTCCACCGAGGGGCTGGTAGGGCGATTAGGCCTAATCGCCTTACTGCAGCCCCTCCCTTTGGCGATCGTCTAGGACAGGGATCCTCAAACTACAGCCCTCCAGCTGTTGTAGAACTACACATCCCATGAGGCATTGTAACACACTGACATTCACAGACATGAATAGGCATGATGGGAATTGTAGTTCCTGAACAACTGGAGGGCATGCGCAGTGGGTGCCCGACCGTGAAGCCGAAGGCTGTCATCGCTGGGTGCCCACAGTCGCAAAGAGAATGCCGGCCGGGGAGGGGGGGGAGAGAGGAGCGGAGCCCCGGTCGGCGCGTCGCTGGAACGTGGAGAAAGTAAGTGTCTGTTTATTAAAAGCCAGCAGCTACACTTTTTTTTTTTTTTTTTTTTTTGTAGCTGCTGACTTTTAAATAAACATTACATTTGGGTGGAACACCCCTTAAGTTTATGCACACTTGTTTGCATGCACATGTAAATTACTGACATGAGATGCAGATTTTTCTGTGTTGCTTTTATGAATCTTAATGCAGTGAGGCTACTTTATTTTTATTGCAAAGGCCCATCACAAACACTAGAACTGCATTTACATTTAAAAAAGAAAACTCTGATAAAACTAATGTAGTTTTGTGTCCATGATCCCTTATGCTTTTTGTATAATTTTACCACACACACACCTCATTCATCTGTCTCTGGCTCAGCTTCTACTGCATCTCCCAGCCAGTCCTTCTCTGTGCATACCTAGAGAATTCCATGAATTCCTATTTCCCAATGACAGGTGGCCTTTCTATAGGAATAAATGGTTCTGTGCATGCGCAGACAAAGTGTGGCTCTTGCAGGTACGTGTAGAATATAACACACGCTCTGCATGTGGCCAAATCATATAAAGGAGCTGTTGAATTTGAAATCTTGTCTTTGTCTATCGATGCCTAAAGTTTACACTGCTGTACCCCACGGCAGTTATTTTGATCTTAAGTTCTGTACCTCTTACAGGTCACCTCCCACCCTGTGACTGGACAGTAAAAGACTCCGCACAGTGAGCTCACCATAGTCACTCTGCTCTCTCCTTCTGTCAGTATGCAGCTTTCACTTGGAGCCATGTGCTTATGTCCTGTTTCTCACCCCCCCCCCCCACACTTTTACCAAGTCAAATGTGGGTCTTTACACCGTTTGCACTGGAAAAAAGTTATTTGTGCCTAGCCACACTACTTGCACTCTAAAGGCATTTGTGTTTTTGTGTGTGAATTCTTTATTTATTTTAATTTTCAAAACTTTGTGACAAAAAGCGAGATCTGCAAAATACTCCCCATACCTAAAATAGCGTGGGGTGTCTAATTTCCAAAATGGGGTATTTGGGGGGGGGGGGGGTTGTGCCATCTGGGTGTTCCATGGCCTCCGAAACTGTGATGGGTAGTGAGGAGTGAAATCAAAAATTTACACCCTTAGAAATCTTGAAGGTGGCGATTGGTTTTTGGGGTCCCGAGACGGCTAGGCTCCCAAAAAGTCTCACACATGGGTATCCCCCGTACCAAACACGAATGTATTTTGTGGTGTAATTCACATATAACCATGGCATTTGAAAATTATCATTTAGTGCACTTTGTGCAAAAAAAGTGTTTTTTCCTGCAACTTGTGTCAAAACATAAAATATTCCATGGACTCGACATGCCTCTCAGCAAATAGCTTGGGGTGTCTACTTTCCAAAATGGGGTCATTTGGGGGGGGGTTTTGAATTGTCCTGGCATTTTATGCACAACATTTAGAAGCTTATGTCGCACATCACCTACTCTAACCATTTGGAGACAAAGCCCTTTCTGACACTGTTTACAGTACCCAAAACTATAGCTTTTTTTTTTTTGGGGGGGGGGGGGAGTTTTATTTTAAAGTACTAAAACTTACTATATTGCCCAAATTATTAATGTAAATAAAAAAGATGATCTTAGGCCGAGTACATGGATACCAAACACGACATACTTTTAAAATTGTGCACAAACGCGCAGTGGCGACAAACTACATCAGGTTTTTATTTTTTATTTTTTTTTTTTTTAAGCTTTTACAGGTTACCACATTAGATTTACAGAGGTCTACTGCTAAAATTACTGCCCTTGATCTGCCCTTTGCGGTGATGTCTCGCATGCATGGTACAATTGCTGTTTACATATGACTCCAGACTAGAGGTCGACTGATGTGGGGTTTTCTCTGGCCAATGCCGATATTTGGAAATCGGGGTGGCCGATATGTGTTGCCGATATTTTAGTTTTTTTTTTTTATTATTGTTTAGGGTTGGAGAAGTGGGGTGCAGCCTGTCAGTGCCCACCACTGCAGCCCATCAATGTCACCCCATTGGTGTCTACCAGTGCCGCCTCATCAATGCCCACCAGTACAGCCCAATGTCAACTGCCACCTCATCATTGCCCACCAGCGGAGCGCTCCAGGCTCCGTTCCATCTCCTAGCCTAGCACGAGAAAACTCCATTCATCCCTGGCCCTGACGTGCTGCCCCTCTTCTGCCTACGACCCCCAGAATGCAGAGCGGGCCTGTAACAGCCAATCGGCGGCCGCCGCTGCTGACCTCCTACACTGTAAAAACGTCCCCTGACGTGCTGCGCGCCCTGCCTCTGCCTACAAACCCAAGAATGCAGCGTGGGCCGGCAGTCACCGGCCCGTGCTGCATTCTTTAGTTTGTAGGCAGGGCGCGCAGCAAGCACGTCGGGGCACGTTTTTTTACAATGTGGTATGTCGGCAGCAGTACGTTGCTGCTTCTTGTTGGACATGTATTGTAATCTATTTTTATTTTTTTTTTTTTCAATGCTGCCTTTTGGCTGAACGAAAAAGATTGATCGGTGGGTATGCCCACCATTATAATACCTCCCTTCATCCACCCACTTCTAATGATGGGCATACATGCACCATTTATATATGCCGAAGCATGGGGGCATCCTCCCGCAAAAAAGTTATGCCACGTACACACGGTTGGACTTTTCCACGGGCAAGCCTCTGTAAGAATGTCGACCGCATGTACGCGGCATTAGGAGCAAAATCGATCCTCCGCTCCTAATGCCCCCATGTTCCTACAGCACTGGATTCACGGCTTTATATATCGTGAGAGCGAACGCTGTTGCTGTCAAGATAAACAAGTCTGCGCAACAGCTGAATGGCGTACCTGAAAACAGTAAATTGCATACCTGAAAAAACATAATTCTTTGCAGAATAGAATACAGTAAAAAAGAGCAGGACAATAATGGGAGAGAATAAAACGACAACTATTGTATTTTTTATTTTATATATTTTTGTTTTTTATTTTACTTGGTGAATGCTTCAAAAAAAACTGTTAGCGATCGCCGGGATCATGCCTGTGTCTGCGAACGCTGCAGTTATGTGTGTTGTGTTTTGTAAGTGACAGTGATCGATCGATACTGCACTTGGGTGGGTTGGGCTGGGTGGAGGGGCAAAACGCAGGTGCTAGCATCTGGGCTGACTCCGCTAATGCGTTTTTGGGTACCCTAAACTGCTGGGTACACTAGTGTAGATCTGATCAGGTATCGATCCGTTCAGATACTATGCCACTAAGGGGGGTGTATGCTTTGTGCGTGGGTGTAAGCATTACTGGCACTAACCTGGGGCGAAGCAGACCCTAAATGAAGCTAACATTTTATAGATATCACCCGCCAGGTGATATCACCTTTATTGGGTTATATACGGCAGGTGCCCTGATGCTATAAACTTCAAACTCACTAACCAGCGTCACCAGTGACACTTACACGGTGATCACTGGTGAAAGGGTTAACTAGGGGGGTTAAAACCTTTGTTGGTAATATATGGGGGTACCTGGCGCTTTCTAAAAACCTGGCGGCAAACCTAAATAACTGGCTAACCAGCGCCACCAGTGACACTTGTACAGTGATCACTGGTGAAAAGGTTTACTCTAGGGGCCATCGGGGGGGGGGGGGGGTTAAAACCTTTATTAAAAAATGTATGGGGGTACCTAACGCTATAAAAACCTGGCAGCGAACCTCAAAAGAGAACACTGACGGGGTTTGGGGGGGGGGGGGATTTAATTTGCATATGTGTACCTACGTGTCAGAGTGCTGTTGGCGCAACTTACTTGTGATGTCTTGTCTGCTCTCGCCGGATGAAAAAACCACCACGAGGAGAGATGACATCACTTCCTCTGCCTGTGTTTACATTACACAGGCAGAGGCGGAAGATGATTCGCTGGGAGCGATCGCGAGGGGGTGGCCAGAAACGAACAGCCGCTCCCACAGCAAACTGGACCACTGCATGTACCGGGGGGTGGCCCCAATTGGACCCATGTCAAGGCAGCCACGTACAGGTACGTTGATGTGCCTGTCCGTGCCATTCTGCTGACGTATATGTACATGCGGTGGTTCTTAAGTTGTTAAAAGATAGTAAAAGCAGCCTTTATTGTAGACAGTATTCTTCCATCTGTATACTTTGAACCTATACATAATCTGTTATATGTTTATCTTATCTGGAACGGGTGGTATCTTGCAGTAATTTCAGTTGGGGGGGATGGCTGTAAAAGGGAATTCACTATGGGGGGGAATAGACATGGCCACAGCTGATTGATGACGCCCTTTTTGTGAAACTTTTTGCGGTTAGAGGAAGTGTGTGGGTCGGCCTTATGGTGGTCAGTACTGCTGAAACATAGCTGGGAATATAAGAGTTTAATGTTCCCTCCTATAGTTTTATTGGTGAATTTAGGCACAAATGTCCGTATTTTTATTTTTTTCTCCCTTCTGGACAACATTGAGACCTGTTGCTGGACTCTCGCCCATTAGTTCTATTATTATGTATCGTTTTCCTGACACCCCCCTTTTTTTATATTCATAAAAAAAAAACTCGCTATTCAAATCAAGTTTGTCTTTTGATGGACATCGTGCCGGTCCTGAGGAGTTTTTAGCCGAGGCTTCGTTCGGCCTAGTCCGCAGCGCCTGGCCTCGCCTAAACTCCTGCCCGCAGCTCCTCAGGACCAATGTGGTGTCGGCGTCGGACCTGGGCAAACAAATCGATTTTTCTGAATCTAATTGACCTTGATTCAAATCGTGTGGGTTTTTTTTTTTTCTCCGTTTCTAAGGCTTCTTTCACACTGCCAGCGCAGGATGTCGGTGGTGCCACTATTTTTACCGGCGCTTTGCCGTAGCTTTTGTGGTGCTATTCGGGCTTTTAGTGGGGTGCGTTTTTACCCCCTCTAGCAGCCGAGAAAGGGTTAACACCTGCAAAGCGCCCCTGCCCATCGATTTCATTGGACAGGGGGTGCTTTAGGAGCAGTGTATAAACCGCTCCTACAGCTTTCACACTGGAGTGAGGAGAGGCCCTATTTTTGGTGCTATAGCGCCTCAGCGTGACAGGAAACTTAGTGTTTGTGATGACTTTTGGAGAGGGAACAAAAAACGGGGTTCTTAAAAGGCTAACCCTAGGTCGGAGATTTTAGGCACACAAAACAATGAACTAGAAAAAAAATACCATCTTTATTTAAAAAAAAAGTACATGGTATACATTGAGCACTCAAAATGGGTTAATCATAAAGAAATGATACAGTATTGTAGATAGAGGCTCCTGCGCTACCGAGGGGGGTGGTGGAGTGGGATGGGGTCACTGCTGCAAACACCTGACACGCTGTCCTGGGCAGAGAGAAGTAGCAAATGGAAAAACAAGGGGGGTGGTGTCTGCGCTGTGAAAAGTGGGTGAAATCCAAGGGTGGTACGGGAATAAATCCCTGGGCTGGTGAACGTGGGGGAGGGGTGGTGTTTTTAGAACAGAGTGATAGCATACATAAGTATAGTGTCAATACGTAAACCGTCAAAATGTAGCACAAAAGATAATATTGAATACTAAACAATGGCAAGTGACAAAGAGTACAAATTCACAAGCAGTAAAATGTACACAATGTGCTGGTCCAGGTAATGTGAAATCAGGGAGAACTACCGCTAGGGGCACCCCTGAATGTGTAACACAGTGAACAATACAAATAATAATATATAAATCAGTGAAGAAATGCAAAAAAAGTCTCTGAAAGTGTTTCCCAAATGTCCCAGAAGACAGGTTCCAAAGATGTCCCAGAAGACAGTTTCTAAAAGATGGAGGAAATGGTGCCGGGAAAGGACGTGGTACAGTGAACACCTCAGGTGGTCCCTAGCCCCTCACCTCACGGCTATGGCACGGCTAGCCAAATAAAACCACCTCTGGCAGGGGAGGAGGAATACACTTCAATGGACAGAAACGACATCAGCACTCAGTAGTAAGGCATGGAGAAGATACAAAGCAAGTAGGACATGGTGTTATGGAAGTGTCTAAACAGGCAACATCATTCACTCATACATCCACTCACATGGAGGTGATGGATGGTTGGCCTATCTCCCACTAACACCGAGTTCATCCTAAGTCCTGGATGCACACCTGGCTCCTCTTCTTCTGTGTCTGAGCTGGGTGGACACTTGGAGCAGATAGAGGGGACCCTCACACAGCATATAGGATGGGAGAAAAAAAGACCATAGTACAGCCCCGCAAAAATGGAACAGGTTTATTAAAACATATAGGTGCACTCACATTTGGATGATAAAAACTGGGCACAGAAACCAAACGGACGGCAGGGGGGGTCTTGCTGTGTCAGGTGTGTGGACTCTGATGCTCCTTGATCCCTACGCGCCTCGTCATGTCACATGACTTCCTTAGGGGATATGTGACATGACGAGTCACGTGACATGACTAGGCGCGTAGGGATCAAGGAGCATCAGAGTCCACACACCTGACGCAGCAAGACCCCCCCTGCCGTCCGTTTGGTTTCTGTGCCCAGTTTTTATCATCCAAATGTGAGTGCACCTATATGTTTTAATAAACCTGTTCCATTTTTGCGGGGCTGTACTATGGTCTTTTTTTCTCCCATCCTATATGCTGTGTGAGGGTCCCCTCTATCTGCTCCAAGTGTCCACCCAGCTCAGACACAGAAGAAGAGGAGCCAGGTGTGCATCCAGGACTTAGGATGAACTCGGTGTTAGTGGGAGATAGGCCAACCATCCATCACCTCCATGTGAGTGGATGTATGAGTGAATGATGTTGCCTGTTTAGACACTTCCATAACACCATGTCCTACTTGCTTTGTATCTTCTCCATGCCTTACTACTGAGTGCTGATGTCGTTTCTGTCCATTGAAGTGTATTCCTCCTCCCCTGCCAGAGGTGGTTTTATTTGGCTAGCCGTGCCATAGCCGTGAGGTGAGGGGCTAGGGACCACCTGAGGTGTTCACTGTACCACGTCCTTTCCCGGCACCATTTCCTCCATCTTTTAGAAACTGTCTTCTGGGACATCTTTGGAACCTGTCTTCTGGGACATTTGGGAAACACTTTCAGAGACTTTTTTTGCATTTCTTCACTGATTTATATATTATTATTTGTATTGTTCACTGTGTTACACATTCAGGGGCGCCCCTAGCGGTAGTTCTCCCTGATTTCACATTACTTGGACCAGCACATTGTGTACATTTTACTGCTTGTGAATTTGTACTCTTTGTCACTTGCCATTGTTTAGTATTCAATATTATCTTTTGTGCTACATTTTGACGGTTTACGTATTGACACTATACTTATGTATGCTATCACTCTGTTCTAAAAACACCACCCCTCCCTCCCCCACGTTCACCAGCCCAGGGATTTATTCCTGTACCACCCTTGGATTTCACCCACTTTTCACAGCGCAGACACCACCCCCCTTGTTTTTCCATAAAGAAATGATACATGTATACAGTGAGCCCTTGTGCGTCAATGTGTTTCACCCTTGGGCTTCACCAGGACACGTTCAAAGATGGCAAAAGAGAAAACGTATCTCACCGTCTGAAAAGAAACATAATTGTTTTAAAAATTCTGATAATAAAACCCTAATCTGTCCACAGAAGAGCCAAGGCACAAAAATACAAAACAAAAACGCCTTGCAGCAGAGTGGGCCTCTGATACACTGATATGCAATATCAGTGATAGAGATGTCTTGCAACACAAGTGCTCACTGTATACCTGTCATTTCATATGATTTTTAGCCCATTTTTTTAGTGCTCAATGTACACCATGTATTTTTTCAATAAATATTGTATTTTTCCTTTTTTTCTACTTCACCATTGTTTTCTTTGCCAAAGTCTGACCTAGGTTTTTTTTCCTCCCCCTCTTAATTTATAGATGTGGCGTTGTGCTTCCTTTTTTGACTTTTGAAAATGCTTCTATAGAAACAGTGATTTGTTTAACCACTTTAGCCCCGGACCATATTGCTGTCCAAAGACCAGAGCACTTTTTGTGATTCGGCACTGCGTCGCTTTAACTGACAATTGCGCGGTCGTGCAACGTGGCTCCCAAACAAAATTGGCGTCCTTTTTTCCCCCACAAATAGAGCTTTCTTTTGGTGGTATTTGATCATCTCTGCGGTTTTTATTTTTTGCGCTATAAACAAAAATAGAGCGACTATTTTGAAAAAAATGCAATATTTTTTACATTTTGCTATTATAAATATCACCAAAAAAAGATATAAAAAAACATTTTTTTTCCTCAGTTTAGACCGATACGTATTCTTATTTTTCATTAAAAAAAATCGCAATTAGCGTTTATTGATTGGTTTGCACAAAATTTATAGCGTTTACAAAAAAGGGGGTAGTTTTATGGCATTTTTATTAATTTTTTTTTACTAGTAATGGTGGCGATCAGTGTTTTTTTCGGTACTGCGATATTATGGCGGACACATCGGACACTTGGCACTTTTTTGGGACCATTGGCATTTTTATAGCGATCAATGCTATAAAAATGCATTGTATTACTATAAAAATGCCATTGGCAGTGAAGGGGTTAACACTAGGGGGCAGGGAAGGGGTTAATGTGTGTTCCTATTTGTGTTCTAACTGTATGGGGGGGTGGACTCACTAGGGGGAATCACTGATCTTCCGTTCATACATTGTATGAACAGAAGATCAGCGTTTCCCCCGCTGACAGGAACGAGCGCTGTGTGTTTACACTCACAGCTCTTGTTCCCCGCTCTGTAACGAACAATCGCGCGTGCCCGGCGGCGATCGCGCCCACGGGACTCGGGGGCCCGCCAGCGGGCCGGCGCGCACGCGCCCCCTAGTGGCCGCGAAAGTCCCGACGTAGAGCTACGGGCTCTCGCGCAGGAGAGCCGACCTGCCGCCGTAGAACCACGGCGGCTGGTCGGCTAGTGGTTAAGATTTCAATCTGGTTTGTGACACCAGTTTAATTGGTAAACATTGACTACCAATGGTGGACATGGAGGTGATGTCTATATAGAATCGCACCAATGCTGGTCTCCTAATAAACTACTGCTTTTTACCAGAATAGTTTCATGTAATGTGACTTTCAGCCTTGTCTTTCCTACAGGGATGAGTCCCTAGGACTGAACTAGACAGATAAGAAACCTTTTGTGTGCGTCCCCCCCCCCCCCCCTTACTTGGGTAGACTAAACAAGCCTACTTCTGTTCTTTTAGGAAAACCATTTTGAGCCAATGTCAAATCTACATCCTCAAGTAATGTCTGTCCATTTTATCACTTGTGGGTTGACATAATTTGATGTTGAAAGACTCGTTTTAAAGAGGAGTTCCAGCCTGTTTTTATGTTTAAAAGTCAGCAGCTACAAAAATTGTAGCTGCTGCCTTTTAATAAACGCACCTATCTGCTCCAAAGTTCCAGTGACGCGCCGGCCGGGGCTCCGCTTCTCTCTCCCCCTCTCCAGCTGGTGTCTTCATTCCAAGTGTGGGCACCCAGGCGTGACAGCTTTCGGCTTCACGGCTGGGCACCCAATGCGCATGCGTGAGCGGCGCTGTGCCGTTCGATTGGACAGGCGATCGTCTACAGGGAGGGGCTGCAGTAATGCGATTAAGCTATTCGTCTTACCAGCCCCTTACACAGAGATCCATGTCATGTCAGGGGAGAGAGACCAATCTGTGTCCCTTGTACATGGGGACACAGCATCGGTCACCCCCCTCCCCCCACACAGTTAGAACACACCCAGGGATTACATTTAACCCCTTTCATGCTCCCTAGTGTTAACCCCTTCACTGCCAGTCACATTTTTTTTTTTTTTTAAATGGGTTATTGTAGTAACAAGTAAATATTGACTTTTTTTCTAAATTGTTGCTTTTTTTGTTCATAGCGCAAAAAATAAAAACCGCAGAGATAATCAAATACCACCAAAAGAAAGCTCTATTTGTGGGGAAAAAAAGGACGCTAATTTTGTTTGGGAGCCACGTCGCATGACCACGCAATTGTCAGTTAAAGCGTCGCAGTGCCAGAAGCTGAAATTTCACCTGGTCAGGAAGGGGTATACGTGCCCAGTAAGGAAGTAGTTAAACCACACATGTGAGGTATAGTGTTGATCATTAGAGTGAGAGCAATAATTCTAGCCATATACCTCTAACTCAAAACGTGCAACCTGTACAATTTTTTTTTTTTTTGTTTTTTAAAACGTTGCCTATTGAGATTATAGAAGGTAAAGGTTTGTCGCCATTCCACGAGCGGGTGCAATTTTGAAGTGTGACATGTTGGGTATCAATTTACTCGGCATAACCTTATCTTTCACAATATAAAAAAATTGGGTTAACTTTACTGTTTTTTTACAATTTTTTTCAAAAAAGTGCGCTTGTAAGACCGCTGCGCAAATACGTTAATACAAAGTATTTCAACGACTGCCATTTTATTTTCTAGGGTGTTAGAATAAAAAATGTTTGGGGGCTCTAATTAGAGGGAAGGAAATGGAGCTTCCTCAGTATTTTCACTGCCATTAGAATTGCTGGTTTACTTGTCATGCCAACGGCCACCACAAGATGGCCCCAGATCACAGAAGGAAGCTTGGGCCAGCCTCAATTACCGCAATCACCTGGTGGGGGCGCACAGACACAGGATGGGGTATCCTGTGTCTTCGTGCACCCCCGCCGCATGATCGCGCCGGCCAGTAATTGAGGCCATGGCTTTGCCGCCTTCTGCAGGCCTAAGCATCTCTGGGCGCCAGGTCACTAATTTTAGTCGCAATTGCAAAAGAGCGCCCGGATTTTGTCGAGCCCTGGTTTATACTTATACAGCATGTGTTGTTGAGTACACCAGGGATTTCATGCAAAGGAAGCAATACAAAGAGAACAGGATACTTTCTCGTACATGGTATAGCAGGAATATGAAATGCTGGGGTAACATACTCTCTATAATATCTAATGTGGGGGCATATAAAGACATACTCTTTCTATCGCCTATAGTAGCCATATTTCTCTAGTCAGAGGTGAAAGTGATCTCTTTGCTCTGAGTATTTGTTGTACAAATATAAATGGGCAGAGATCTCTTGCCTCATTTCATGTGGCCTTTGTAGCCCCGCACAGTCCTGCATTGCCAGCATCGCTCTGGTTCAGTTCCCATGAGGGCTCATCTGTCACAACTTTGCCCATATTACTTGTACAGCAGTGCTGATTTATGCAAACTAACCAGGAAGGTTTCGGCTTTTTATTCAGTAAAGTGAAATGGTCTGGTTGTTGGATTGCTGCTTCCTTTCTACCTGAGCAGTTTTACCGGATTCTAGGGCCTAAATGAATGCGTGTTTGTAGAGTGACAGATGCTGGATAAATATTGCCTGACACATCAGCTGTGATAGGTTAGGAATATGCACTTCTTGTTTGTAACATGCAAAGTAAACCTTGTTATATCGGCGCTTCAAACATTCCATTATCTCTCAGGAAATATTTCTTCCGTAAAAAAGTGACTACGTTTGTTGCTGCACTAAACCTTCTTCGCCAAGAAGTCTGTTTCCCTGGAGCCTAGCAGTGGAGAATGTGTGTGCGTGTGACTCATGTGAAGTAATGATAATTCTATTATTTAGGGAAAGGAGACAGCATGACATGAGCATGCCCCAGGGCCCCCATTCTTTTTCCAGGGATGCCTGAAATAACATGGTGATGACTCAATTCATTACCATAAGAAATGCTAATGATTCCCCTCCCCCATATACCCACCCAGGCTGACTCGCATCTTTCTTTACATGCAGCAGAATACAGGTATCTATAGTCTAGAGCAGCGTTTCTCAACTCCAGTCCTCAAGGTGCCCCAACTGGTCATGTTTTCAGACTTCCCATTATTTTGCAGAGGTGCTTTAGTAATTATCGCAGCCATTTCATCTTAGGGAAATCCTGAAAACATGACTTGTTAGGGGCGCTTTGAGGACTGGAGTTGAAACACTGGTCCAGAGTTCTGAGGTGTGTGTGTGTCCTAACCCATTTGTCCTTTTTGTAGCTTGCTTTGCATGTATTCTGTCATACGTTCACACTGGAGCTCACAAAAATTGAATTTTTTGCCTTTTTTTTTTTTTTATAAATCCTATACACTTCACTCTGTTATCCGATGTGTCCATGCACATTTTTGGACTTTTATCAGCAGTGGAGTTTATGGGCAGTTTTCTAAACGCCCTCAAATCGCGTTCAGGAGTCTTTTTGTGTTTAAAAAAAAAAAAAAACCTCCAAAACCCTCCAAAATGCTCACAAATATCAATAAACTTGGCTAACCGGCGTTTAACATTTTTGATCATTGTCAGGTTTTTTTATTGCAGCAGTGTCCCCACTAGGGAGATTTGCCTTTTAGTCCTGTTTATCATTCTCATCTAAAGTTTAAAAGACGATCACTAGTTCTGGTGGCACACCATTTTCTCACTTGAGAGGCATTTCCTCACTTCCTGTTTTGGCTATATGACAGGAAGTGAAGGTAAATCTCTCCTTACTTGGACACAGGTGGGGTAAAAAAAAAACTCCCATAGTCTATCCAAAATGGTGGAGTTTCTTTTCTACTTTGAAGACCCCATGCACTCGGTCGTTGGCCTACCTCTCCAAAGACCTTTCGTCCTGGCAGCATTGTTTTGTCAGGAGAAAAATGCTTGATGCATGTAAACACATTTTTAGGTGCATCAAGTGCTTGGATGTAAAGTTCATTGGTCAGAATCATTTATTCAAGTGCTTGACTTGCCTGGTGTTAATGTGCATTTAGATGTGCTTACACATGTTAATCAGGCTGCCAAATTGAAGCTGTTCCTGCTAGTGAAGGGGGAGGTCTGCCTCTAAGTGTGTACATAGGTTAACATGAAGGGGTGTTTAGAGTTGGAAAGAAAAAAAAATGAATGCTCATTGTGCATGGGACATTAAGAGGTTAATTTTGTATTTTTTGCACACTGCTTTGTACTTTCTATGCTTCTATACCATCAATTTGGTGACTTAAAAGTAATGGGCTGAATGCAGGCATGTTCATATCTGTTTGCCATCTAGCCTATACTGTAGGTGTCACAAGAAACTTGCACTGACTGATTACCTACTGCTGAGAACATCCTGCTGGGTTTGTTTTGTTTACAGTGATGGGAAGATACTTTGTTATGCGCACACAAATGGACTCTTAACCACTTCATTACTGGGCACTCAAACCCCCCTCCTGCCCAGACCAATTATCAGCTTTCAGCGCTGATGCATTTTGAATGACAATTGCGCGGTCATACAACACTGTACCCAAATTATATTTGTATCACACACTGGTATTTGATCACCTCTGCAGTTATTTTCCAAGGCGTCTTCCAGGACAGCCCTTGAGAGATGGAGCTCCTCCCTGGACAGGAAACACATCACCTCCAGCTCTTTAAAAGGCGGTCCCTCAGGCATCTGGTCAGTTTTTATGTGTTTCCTCAGTCGGAGGAGACATGTTGCCTTGAGGAACCGTCTTTTTTAAAGGAGGGATGGATCCAGGAGAGTATCCATCCCAAGGGCTGGAGGAAGACAGCTTGGGCTGGTTCACCTCACCTTCAGTGAAAATCTCTCCTGTTGGCCACGGGTTCCCTCCGCTTGGGTTTGGAGTTCCCCGTTCCTTCTTCCCTCCGGTGCCCGGCGAGGGAGTGGGCAGTGATGGCCTGCATGGCGGCGGCGTCTACGGCGGGAGAACTACATTCTCCTCGTTGTGGGCGTCGTGACCCGGAAGCCGCCGAGCGTAACCTCCGGCCAGGATGCGCGTCATCACTGCGCGCCGGATACTTTGGTTCCGGTTTCCGGCGCAGGGTAAGAAGGAAGGCCGAGTCGGCGCCGATAAAGGCGTTTAGCACGTGCTAGGTACCGCCTAACGGAGCATCATGGAGGCATCCCAGGTTCCAGGGGAGTCAGGCGCCGGCTCATCGCAGGTAGGCTGGCTGTGCCAGAAGCTTTTTTCCTGCGCTATTCACCCGTTTTTCAAGGGGGGCTAGAAAGGGTGGTTAATCCTCTCAGAGCCCAGTGGGCACCTCTTAGGGGGGGGGGGACACAGTGTTTTGGCAGTATAACAGGTCCCCCTCTCTTTCTCTCTCCTTTCTTTTGTCACTTCTCAGAAGGATCCCAAAGAGCATAGTACAAAGGGACTGCCAAGAGACAAGAGGAAGTGCCCCACCTGCAATGCAAGGCTTCCATCTGGCTATACAAAAAATTTATGTGGTCCCTGTATCACAACAGTGTTGAATAATGAGGAAGATTCCCCACTTACAAAGTTCCTTGGATCCTTCAAAGAGGAGATGCAATCTACTTTTAAGTCCTTTAGAAAGCTTATTGAGGATACCCAAATTCCAGGCTTAACTGCCAGGCAGCAAGAGGTGCCCACCTCTCCCACTCCGGTGGCATCAGGAGCAGGTGAACCTGTGGAGAATGAGGAGGTTTCCCTTAGAGATTCTGATTCCTCCCAGTCAGATTCGGGACAGGAAAAAGATCAGGAGGACTCCCGCACCCCCACCCGTTTCAAACTCTCCCAAGAGGAAGTAGATGAATTGGTAGGGGCCATTCATGAAACGTTAGAGTTGAAGGAAGAAAAAACTTCGCTCTCACGACATGATAAAATGTACCAAGGGTTAAGTAAGAAAAGACAGAAAGTTTTCCCAGTACACCAGCTGATGTCAGATTTGGTGCTCAGGGAATGGGAAGAACCTGATAAGAGACCTTTCTTTTCAGGTGGTCTAAAGAGAAGGTTTCCATTTGATGAAGACCCTAATGCCGTTTGGAACCAGTGTCCAAAATTAGATGCCCCCCTAGCGAAAGTGTCAAAACATTCAGACCTAGTCTTTGAGGACATGGGTCACTTAGCGGATCCTATGGATAAAAGAGGGGATGTTATCCTCAAACGATCCTGGGATACGGCTATGGCTAATCTTAAGCCAGCTCTAGCAACTACGTGTGTAGCCCGTAATTTTGAATTTTGGCTTAAGCAGTTGCAGGAACACCTAACGGCAGGTACCCCTAGAGCAGAGTTACTAAAATCTTTCCCCATGCTTTTTAAGGCGGTAGGTTTTATCGCAGATGCCTCGGCAGAATCGGTAAAACTTTCAGCCAGGGCGGCTTCACTGTCAGTAGCAGCTAGGAGAACTCTGTGGCTAAAAACCTGGCCGGGAGATACCGCCTCTAAGTTACGCCTTTGTAGCGTTCCTTTTTCAGGCAAATTCCTGTTTGGCGCTCCGCTAGATGAAGCGTTAGAACGCACTGCGGATAAGAGGAAGACTTTCCCTGAAAAGAAAAAGCCGTTTAACAGGAAGTTTTTTCGCCCCTTCAAAGGGCAAAAGAAAACGCAGGAAAAAGGGAAACATAACAGACCCTGGACATCACAAGGAGGAAAGCAAAAAGCGAAGGTGCTCTTTAACCCTCCTGACAAAAATCCCAAGTCACAGTGATGTCAGGGTCCAGGTGGGAGGAAGACTGGGGGACTTCCTTCCACAATGGATAAAGCTAACCTCAAACAAGTTTGTCAGGGGAATCATAGAAAGGGGCTATGCCCTGGAGTTCAGTCAGTTTCCACCAACAAGATTCTTGGTTACACAGCTGGCAAAAAACCCAGTAAAAGCACAGGCATTACAGCATCTCATTGGAGAATTCATAGATCAAAAAGTCCTAATACCAGTTCCCAAACAGGAAGAGGGACGGGGTTTTTACTCGCACGTCTTTCTGGTTCGAAAAGCATCAGGGAAATATCGCCTGATCCTCAACCTAAAACCATTGAATGCAACCATCCGTTACAAAAAAATTCCGGATGGAATCCATTTATTCTGTCAAGAATTTGCTTCAAAAAGATTGCTTCATGGCAAAAATAGACCTGAAGGATGCCTACCTTCACATTCCTATCAGATTAAGCTCCCAAAGGTTCCTCCGCATAGCTGTCCGGATAGGGGGAAAGATTTTCCACTATCAGAGCCAAGCCCTCCCCTTTGGCCTCTCCTCGTCCCCGAGGATCTTTACCAAGATCCTTGCGGAAACGTTGGCCCCTCTAAGGCTCCAAGGAGTAACAGTTGTCCCATACTTGGACGACTTGTTGTTCCTGGCACCGACAAAACAAAAGCTACTCGAGGACCTAGTGGTCACACAGCAGTGGTTGACTCAGTTAGGCTGGATAGTCAACAGGGAAAAGTCGATCCTCATTCCCACACAGCAAATCCTGTTCTTGGGCTACATAGTAAGTTCTACAGAGCAAAGGACCTTTCTCCCACAAGAAAAAATAGATCATCTAGGTCAGCGAGTAGCTCAGTTGCAGACAAATCTCCCTGTCACGGTAAGGGAGATCATGTCAGTCCTAGGCCTCATGACAGCCTCCATCCCAGCAGTCAGATGGGCCAGGTTCCACCAAAGGCCACTCCAGTCTTTTCTCCTTCAAAATCTGTCAGGAAAGGACTTGGAGGAGAGGGTATACCTGCCAGGAAGAACAAAACAGGCTCTCTGGTGGTGGAGAAACCAAAACCACCTGAACAAAGGTCTGCTGTGGAACCCACCTGTGACACGCATCTTGACTACGGACGCCAGCAACCAAGGTTGGGGAGCCCACCTAGAAGGTCAGTGGGCACAAGGCGCTTGGAGTCGTCTAGAGAAGAAACGCTCTTCAAATTACAGGGAGTTAAAAGCCGTAGCCAAAGGGATCGCAGCTTTCCAGAATCAGCTCAGGCATCAACATCTACAGATCAGGTCGGACAATACAACTTCTGTAGCGTATTTGAACAAACAAGGGGGGACCAGGAATCCCACCCTGATGGACATAGCAAAAGAAATTTTTGTATGGGCAGAAGAGAATCTCGAGTCACTTTCAGCAGTTCATCTCAAAGGTACGCAAAACAGTCTAGCCGATTTCTTGAGCAGAGAATTAGTCTCTCAAGAAGAGTGGTCTCTGGATCCGACAGTCTTTGCCAAGATAGTGTCCAAATGGGGTCTTCCGGAGATCGACTTGTTCGCCAACAGGAGAAATACCAAGCTTCCAGAATTTTTCTCACTGAATCCCAGGGATCAACCGGTGGCAGTCGATGCCCTTCAGAACACATGGTCATTCTCCCTGACATATGCTTTCCCACCTCTGCATCTCTTACCGAGGGTCCTTTCCAAGTTCAGGATGGAGAAGACTTCCCTTATCCTGATAGCCCCCTTCTGGCCGAAAAGGGCGTGGTTTTCGCTTCTACTAGCGCTAGCAGATCGTCCACCATGGATGTTGCCGTGCAGTCAAGATCTGTTGACTCAAGGTCCAGTACGGCACCCCAATCCAGCTTTTCTGAATCTAGCGGCCTGGTTTCTGAAATAGACATCCTGAAGTCTAAGGGTCTATCAGATAGAGTAATCAAAACTCTGTTACAGAGTCGCAAACCAGTTACCAGAGCGATTTATCTGAAACACTGGAAAAAATTTAATCTCTGGCTAAAAGAGAATGGAAAGAGGGGACATGATTCCCCAACGATTTTGGAATTCTTACAGGAGGGCATCGACAAGAAGCTGGCCTTAAGCACGATTAAGGTCCAAATTGCTGCCCTTTCAGTTTATGTTCAGCGCTCCCTACAAGAGGACCCGCTTATCGGTAGATTTTGCAAAGCAATTGCCAAACAACGCCCGGCCCCATGTCGTAAGGTTCCGACGTGGGACCTATCTCTTATGTTGAAAGCGATCATTAAAGAGCCTTTTGAGCCAATATCAGAGGCATCCTTAAAACTAGTTACTTTGAAGACAATTTTTTTGGTCGCTATGACTTCTGCCCGCAGAATCAGCGAGCTTCAGGCTCTCTCAATTAGAGATCCTTACATGCAAATTTTGGAGGATAAAGTTATCCTAAAGACAGATCAGTCCTTTGTGCCAAAAGTCGCCTCTGCTTTCCACAAGAGTCAGGACATTATACTTCCTTCCTTTTGCAATAAACCAAGAAATAACAAAGAAGAACAATTACATCGGTTAGATGTCAGGAGATGCCTTTTAATTTATCTAGAAGCAACTAAAAGCTTTAGAGAATCAGATGCACTGTTTATTCTTTTTTCCGGGAGTCGAAAAGGAAAACAGGCTTCAAAAGGGACACTAGCCAGGTGGAATAAATTGGCCATCTTGGAAGGGTATAAAGCTCTACACTTGGATCCTCCACAGGGATTGAAGGCACACTCTACAAGGGCGTTAGCCACTTCCTGGGCAGAAAGAGCCGGCGCTACCCCGGAGCAGATTTGTAAGGCCGCTACGTGGTCAAGCATGTCTACGTTCATTCGACATTACCGACTGGACGTCCTAAGTAGTCAAGATCAGGCCTTTGGGAGGAAAGTCCTGCAAGCAGTAGTCCCACCCTAATCTGGTGAGTGCTTGCTCATCCTCTCAAGGGCTGTCCTGGAAGACGCCTTGGGAAAATCAGAGTTAGTCTTACCGGAAACTCTGTTTCCAGGAGTCTTCCAGGACAGCACGTTCCCACCCTATACTTTGAGGTAGGTATATATGTATGTATATATGCATGGATAATATGTATGTATGTCATTAACTGTATTTCAGCTCTGTCCTTCGGTTCTTGGATTAAAAACTGACCAGATGCCTGAGGAACCGCCTTTTAAAGAGCTGGAGGTGATGTGTTTCCTGTCCAGGGAGGAGCTCCATCTCTCAAGGGCTGTCCTGGAAGACTCCTGGAAACAGAGTTTCCGGTAAGACTAACTCTGATTTTTTTTTTGCGCTATAAACAGACAAAACATTTTGAAAAACACAATATTTTTTACTTTGTTATAATAATATCCCATTTTTTTTAAATATATTTTTCCTCGGTTTAGACCAATACGGAATCTTTTACATATTTTTGTAAAAAAAGAATAGCAGTAAGCGTATATTGATTCGTGCGAAAGTTATAACGCCTACAAAATAGGGGATTGATTCATTTTTTTTTTTTTACAAGTAATGGCGGCTATATATATATAATAATTTTTTTTGTGTTTCCTACTGTAGGACTGACTGGGGGAGGTGACCGATGCTGTATCCCTATGTACAAGGGACACAGCATCAGTCTCCTCTCCCTGACAGGACTTGCAGCTCTGTGTTTACTCAGAGCTCCACGTCCTTGCTGTCACTGCCGATCGCAGGTACCTGGCGGACATCGCGGCCGTCAGGAATGCGCATCTGCATTTCAGCGATGCACCGGGCACAGTGTTTCCCCGCTGCGCACGCGGGGAATGCACATAAAAAAAAACGTACACCGGCCAGTTGGGAGCCGTGCTGTGGACGTCATTCGGACACGGTTGCTGGGCATCATTTGTCTTGCCTGATCCATATGTGGGCACTGATTGGCATGTATTGGGCATCATTATATGTGGATGGTCATGGGGTACATACCCGTCGTCCATATTTTGGGGGCTTCTGTGGTGGTCCAGTGTGGGTAACCGCGAAGATGCCGCTGAGAGGAAAAGCTGATCCAACGGCTCCCCCCCCCCCCCCCTTTCTACCACGTGATCAGCCGTGTCCAATCATGGCTGATCACAATGAAAAGAACCTCTGTTGGAGGCTCTTTACCGAGATCAATGTAGCAGTATGTCAGACTGACACACCGCACCACGGGCTAACTCGGGATAGCTCAACCACCGCCCGGCTGTAATTTTGCTATAGGCCAGGCAGTTAAGCACTGCCACCCAACAGTGACCGTAGTGCATACATTGAATTAGGCTGGCCATACATTATACACTTTTTTTTTTTTTTTTTTCTTCTTGCCAAAACCATTTAATATGAGTTTAAACCTAAACACTATTAATTTGTATGCAATCAGACAGGCCCTTGCACTACATGGCTAAAGATGAATTTTGAAGGAAATTTAACAAGAAAATTGTATAATGTATGGCCAGCTTTATAAGTCGGCAAGAGTGAATAGGAAACTTTCCAAAGAAAATCTGACATAAGCACACCATGCCCTGAAGTTGTTTATCTCACAGTTCAGAAATGGCTTAAATATATAATATATATATATTATATATTTTGGTTAATATGTTTTTGGAGTTCCTTCCTTCCATCTCGAGGTTACTGTCCTGGCTTTATCTTGCTGGTATGGTGCTGTATATTAAGATGAGATCAGTGTCTTTTGTTTACAGAAGATAAGCCCTATTAATGTGCTTTGTACATACATTTCCTCCTCGCACGACATTCTTCTTACCCTTGTTCTCCTTTCTATTCACAATCTGTTCAGCGCTTTGTTTTTAGGGTTAGTGGTCAATTGGCAGTAGGTGGAACATTCTGCATTCAGTTGTAATTTCATCCATGCTTTATTTGTCTGTAAAGCAAAGATCTTTGATATGCAGAAGCATTTCTTTCAGAATTGAATAGTTGTGCATTATGCACCATGGGTTGAAGAAAACCAAATAGCTCAATGTGCTAATGTGTTCTGCCAATGAAGAGCCTTTCTTCCTTGCCAGAATACAATGGTTGGCTTTAGCCACCAGCAGTCATAGGGTGAAAAAACAGACAGGCTGGTTCTACTGAAGATCTATTGATTTGACTCCAGTACAACCAGCCTGCACATAAACTGATTGACATGTTTAAATCATTCTATGGCAAGCTTATTTGATCACTGTCGTGCTTTGAAAGCACTCCAGGAAGATCTTTCAAGCATTCTGGTCAGCAAAACTTTGTATGTGGGTACTTTATTACCTTGTGATATCCTTGAGTGACTTGGAATGCACAGTACCTAAAGATACAAGCTCGGGCATGCATCTGTATCATGAGATGAACTGGTAGTCTGTGTGCACATTTGCCCATCTTATATTTTTCCCTAAAACTGAATTCCTACGGTTCCTAAAAGAGGGTGCGTGGCAAGTGTTTTCAGTGCCTGCAGGGCTCCCCCCCCCAAATGTCGGGTGTACGGAGTAGAAACTGCTTTCTTGTTGGCTGTTCATCTCCATAATTTGGAGAGCCACATACAGCGTGATCCCACACAGTTTATCTGTGAAGCGCTGCGTCACTCGGCCTATAAGAGTGGAATCGCAGCAGCTGTACAGATATCTGCACAGTGCATGGCCCCTGGTGCGGAGACTTTAGGGCTGTGTAGAGTAGGGCTGCAACTATTCTTTTTATAATCTATTAGTTGGCAGATTTATTTCGGTTAATCTTTAAAACAAATTTTGCTGCAATTTGCATTTTTACTTTATTTTTTTGGACAATTTGTTGCGCAGATATGCAATGCGTTTTTGCATTTTTTATGCTTTTCTGCAGCTTCTCCATTGAAGTATATTCAACCAAAATGGCACGGATTTGTGTAAAAAAAAAAAAAAGTCCTTGCCCCTTCATAATACCCAGCAGCTGAGAAAATCATGGATGTGTCCCATAGGAAATTGTGTGCAGTAAATGAACGGTAGTGTTACTGCAAAAAGCACCAAAAAACAGGTGTAACCCAGCCTGAGATGTTTAACATAATGGGGTTAAAACCTCAAATTGATACAAAAAGAGCAAATCGCTACTGTAAGGGGCTCAGTTTTTTTACTGTGGGCTAATAAAATTACAGTAGCAATTTGCTCTTCTATAAAAATTTTTAGTGTGTGTCCCTAATTTGGAATCAATGCAGCCACCATGTCTCCATTCAGATTTATAGGCTTCTAGTCTATTGAAGCAATGCCTGATGCATACTATGTTTTTTTTTTTTTTTTTGTGTTCTTCGATCCACTGAGGAGCTTGCAGTGCTATCTGATGTTGTAAAGTCACCTCCCTGCTGATTTATTTTCTGACGGGGACTGAGAGCTAAAAGTGCTGATCGGATGCCAGTCGTCACAAGTCTTTCTGGCATGGCCTTTCGATAGAAGCTGGTCAGGCTACTATACACAACGGGACGAATGTCATCCGCATTATGTTGAACTGGCCTGTGTGCATCAGGCTTTAGGCCCCTTTCACACCTGGGCGGGAGTCGCAGTGGCAGTATACGGCTGCTAGCGGTTCAGTTTTAACCCACGCTAGCGGCTGAAAAAGGGTTAATGCCGCCCGCAATGCGCCTCTGCAGAGGCGCATTGCTGGCGGGTGTCGCATTGTTTTCAATGGGAAGGAGCAGTAAATGCACACATAGCTCCAAAGATGCTGCTGGCAGGACAATTGGAGCAGTTCTGCCAGCGCATCCCCTCGGGCTTTCACACTAAGACTGCAGGGCAGGAGTTTTTCAGGTGCTATTTTTATGATGCATTGTTATGGCTATACCCACTGTGGGGCTTTGAGCTTTGTGGAATGTGCCCTTGAGGAATTGCACAGGAACATGCTGAACGATCCTGTGGTGCGATTTGAGCCCATTACTTTTGAATGTGCTGAATTGCAGCAGGAGTGGTGCATGAACTCCTTTGAATAACGTGCGCAAGCATGTGTTCTGGTGTAAAGGAGCCCTTAAAGGGAACCTGTGCTCAGATCATGCACACCAGAATAATTGCATGTTCTGGTTAAGGGATGTCAAAAAGCAGTAAAAGAAAATTGTACATTACCAGTGTTGTGATATTTAGAGACATTTTTACTTTGTCAATAGCTACAGTTTCCCTACATCAAGCATATGACAAGATTATTTAGGAAAACAGCGGATGAAGCACAAGCAGTTGGTCAAAATGGATGCATTGGAAACATACGATCCATTTGTTGAAGCAGGGAAAAAACTTTAAAGAAATAAGAACTAATTCACCAAACATGCTATTCCAGTTTCCTAATAACATAGACTATGGGGAAAAATATCGACATTCTGTGTGGTTTTGGTACGAATTATAGAACATAATGGCATAGGGGGAATTTTGAAGAGGTTGAATCTAATTTGCGAGCAGAGTTTATTTTTATTTTTTAATAGTCTCCCTCTGCACTTTTTTGCGCTAAACCATTCAGAAACTGTTCTCCTACAGCCCTCAAAACATTTTACCGGGGCCCAATCTCTAACCATCACAGTGCCTGAGTGTGGCATCTCTACTCGCTGTCTTCTCACAGGACATGGAGGGCAACAGGAGTCGTTGGCTCTTCCTGCTTCCAATCCTGTAGGGGGGGGGGGGAATACTAGTTTTGGCTTTAAATACTGTTATTTTGGAATAAGTGAATTATTGCGTTTGTGAAGAGAACTTGGCTTTAACTGCATCCTCTACTTTTTTTTTATTTTATTTTTTTTTTTTTATTTTTTAGACTGATGGTAACTGAATTCTTTGAATGTCACTGCGACTTGGCAAGTGGCCGATCTGTTTCTAGCTCATTATGATGGAAGACTGGCTTCCTGAAAGGGAAACACTGGGCCTTATACAAGTGTAGGAAATTAGTCGATGTTGTCAATTCATTTAGATTTCAGCTTTTCGTTAGACCGCTGGTTGCTAGGAGCCATCACTGTTTGATGCTAGATATCGCATTCCTTTGCTTTTGAAAAAAAGGATATTTTGTGAAAATGATTCTAGAGGAGAAATATGGTTCCTATGTCCGCTTTTTATTTTTTTTATTGTATAAATGGTTTTTAGATGTCAGTGACCTTATCACCAACTTAAATTGCAGATAAAAGCACAAAGTGTGTGTGTTTTTTAAATGCTTACTTGCATTTTTCCTTTTCTATAAACTATTTGTATTGATTTGCAATGGGCCTCCTGAAATTGTTGGCAAACAACTTCAGGACATTTCCCCCTACACAACCCCGCCACCCCTTGCATGTCATAGTCCTATCTTATTCTAGGGAGAATATTGTTTGATAAAAACTCCCTTGTCCCTTCCCTCGCCTCCCTATGCAACCTTATATGTAGTATCTAGGGAAGGAGCAAAAGGGAACTAGACGGTCAACATTTTTTTTTTTTTTTTGTGGCAGAGGTCTGACTCGTTTTTGCGCTAGAACACACCACTGCCCATCTTTACATGAGTTTAGTCAGCTGCCCTTCACACCCCCCCACATAACATTAGCGCCCCCCTAGTTAAATCGGTGTGCATAGTCCCCCTTTACATCACTTGTCGGTGCCTGTTTGGTGTGCTTTGAGTCTCCCGCCTGTCACTCAGGTTTGGACTGTGGTCCTCATTTAGTGATCTCTGCTATAAAGTGATCTCTCCTGAGGCTGCTAAACATTACATCCAAGAAGGCAGCACACAGCAAGTAGTCTTGGGACTTTTGGATGACTAGAACATTAGGCCCCTTTCAGACGTCCGGTCCGCTCGTCCGTTTTTACAAGTCCGTTTACGGACTTGTAATGGGCCCCTATGGGATCGTGTCCGTTAGCGGATGATGCATCTGCTAACGTCCGCCAAAGATCCGCGTCCGTCTGGATCCGTTTTTCGGACGGAAGAAAACCCTATTTTTCTTCCGTCCGGCGGATCGGATGAATACGGACAGACGATCCGTATTCATCAGTTTCCCCATAGGGGAGAGCGTAGGAAAGACAGGGCGACCGCCCTGTCCGCCGACAGCTGAGTGGGGATTTACGGATGAGCCCCGCTGAGCCGACGGACACACGGAGTGGACCGAAAAATGGACCGCTCCGTGTGAAAGGACCCTTAAGTTCAGCTGAACTCGCACGATTTCAAACTGGCAATGCAGTCCGACTTCAGGGCTGATGTGACACACCTGTGTGGGTTCCTGCACAGATTCAAATTGCCCCTGAAGTCACCAGTGCCTGCTGTACTTGAAGTGTAACTAAAGCTCATTTGGCTGTACTTCTTGTTTTGGATTACAGGAGTGCAATTGGTTTTGTACTCCTATGTTTTCAGTAAAGGGCGCACAAGTCAACTCCCTGCTGATGTCACAGAAATAATCCAGGCACCACATCATAATGGTAGTCTGGATCCACCAGGTTCAGCCTCTCGGCGAGCTGCTGAGACTAAACCTGTCCTTCTCTCGGCTCGGTGAGCTCTGAAAATTGAATGATTGGCAGTTTTCAATCGCTCGGTTCTCAGTGTAGAGGCATTGGGGGGGGGGGGGGGGGGCACAGATGCAGCATTGGACCCATGCTGCATCCACATTGGTAAATAAACATGAAAAAGATTAGGATTATTTTTTGCAGATTCATATAACCTCAGGGTTGCTGAGTAGTGAGCACCTAGGAAGCTGGTTCATAGATTTGAAATCCCATTCTCTCCATGCACTACTTCCCGAATAGGCCAGATTGATTCGCTGTGATGGCGCTGACCAATGAGAATCTGATATATCCTTGAAGCACTGCATGGAGAAGAGCAGGAAAGACATCTTGGCAACTCGGTTATGGAGATGTTGGTGGTCCCTGATTTTTCTAATAAGTTGGCTGTTTTTTTTGTTTTTTCCCCCTCCTCCTCTTGAAGTGCCTTTTACCGTGTCGCGATCGGATTTTGTTACAGGGTTTTTAAAACCTAACGGCATTTAATTTAAGCTGGTCTTTTATGTATTTATATGTAAAAAAAAAGCCTATAGGAAATTGGTTGTACTTAAGAAAAGCTGTGTCATCTCTATAGCACAGGATGCTCTATAGATCACCCTGAAGCTGCAGTTTCCTCCTCTTGGACCATGAGTGATGCTGGAATTTCCTTCTGGATTGCTGGATGCTGACTGGTCTGACTTGAGAGCATGTTAATGTCCACAGCTGTGATTGGTTACACCCTGCTGCAGTGTGAATGCAGAGTCAGAGCAGCCGGCTTCAGTTTTTTTTTGGTGTGAACATTTGCAGAGTGAGGGCAAGGCAGACTCGGGTGTCTATCTGTATTGCATGATGCTTGCTGTACAGCTATATTCCTGCTCCTAAATCAGTTTTTTTTTTTTTTTTGCTGCCTCATTGAAGCAGCCTTTGCTGCAGAGAACCATCCAGGTGTTAAAGGGTGTATTTGAGGTTTCTTTTCTCATTCTTCACAAAAGGAAGGATGCTGAAATCTGTCTGGGAGTTCTTGGGCACGTATATTCCCTGGATAGCCTGCAAAGGCTCTGGTGATGATGTAAATGGTCCCTCTATTACGGAGGGGACAGATGTGAAGGAACAGAGTGATGCTGATGGGGGCCAGATTGTTCTGATGGTGGTGGCCCCCTGGAAGGAGCTGCAGCAGGTAAAGTTTTCTTGTCCATGAACCATCGTAGCATGCCAGTGGATGTGACTTGGCAGAGGAATAGGGAAAGTTACAAGACTGCAAAACGGCGTGACTTTGGCTTGGGACTGGAATTATTGCTGGGGGTGTACCTGCTGCCGCCGTATATTGGGAGAGGGCTTGGGATAGGTTTCTGGAACATATGGAAAGATGGGTTTAATTGCAGAAATGAGTCTGATTTAAAGGGAACATGTCATAAAAGCTGCCATTGCTGACCTGCTGCCTTTTTTAATAACTCCTCTTGTATCGGTACCATTTAAATCACTGACTTGGAACAATGATGTAGCTTCAGAGTTCTGACTTTACTGGCTGCATGCTTGTTCTGTTACTCAAATTATTTGAAGCAGTCCCACTAGCACTTTTCAGAGGTTGGCTACATTTGTTCCTCATGACGTTTTTCCTCTAATGTCCTTGGATGTCTAATGGTAATATGCAGTATTAAACCTGCTTTATTCAGTATAACGGGGCTGGGCAAACTAGAAGAGCCAGGCAAATGTCTTGCCTTCTGACACTAATGGCTGTTTATACTTTTCGGCAGTCTACTCTCCTAATTGCAGCCCATAGCCATCCTTGAATTGCATTAGGCATGAACGTGAGTCTGGGCAAGCCAGTTCCGCATAGCTTTTTTTTTTTTGTCCTGCTTTTAAGGATGTCTCTATTGTGCACATGCATACATACATGCATCATGTGCTTGTCTTGCATTGTCAGTTTTGGCCCCGTTTTAGTTGCCATTTACGTTATGAGTTATGAGCAAGTTCACACTTCATTAGCCATGTTTTGCATGGGCACGGCAGCCTATTCATTAAAGTTGGCTGTGGTGCCTCCTGAAATGCAGGGAGATGGTCCCTGTGTCATTTCTGGAATGGCAACCCGCATGGGTACGCAAGTGCAGTGCAGGTGTGATTTCCAGTGCATGCTGGGTGCTATTTAGTATTATTGGCACCCGCACACATTCATAGTGTTTTCTGTGCGGATAAGTGGGAACAGCAGTGGCAATGGCCCACACAGATGTGAACCTAGCCTAAATGTTGTGTGGTTTGTATGCAAGAAACTTGTAGCTGAGGAATGATTCATTCTGAACAAGGTCACATGTGACTTCGCTGCGTTCACTGTAGCTAAGCCTAAATTCTTCTGACACCTTCCAGAGATGAATGTGCTGAATAAGCAGCTACTGAGCTACCATTGAAGCCCAATGGCTGTCACTGATTGGTCCTGGATTCTGAGCAGGTGGATATTGAGCTGCTGTAGAATAGGTTTCCTTCACATAGGTATTTACACTGGATGGACAAATTTCTCACCGCTCCAGGTGAGCCCTGTGTGAAATCAAGGGTTGTTGAACCACCAAGGTGCTGGCAATGCTAATGATAGCAAATTGAAGGACGAAAACTGGACAGCCGCAGTGCTAAGCACTGATTGTAAGTGCAAAATGCTTCGGCCATACTGTATTTTGTTGGTTGCAGTGACTGTGTGTACAGTTGAAAAATAAGACAACGTATTTTAAGTGATTTCAGAGTGCGGCTGTCCAGTTTTCGTCCTTCAATTTGCTATTTACACTGGATGATTAAAGCGGATCTCCACCCTAAAGTGAAGATCCGCTGATCGGAACCCTCCCCCCCTCCGGCGTCACATTTGACACCTTTCAGGGGGGAGGGGGGTGCAGATACCTGTCTAAAGACAGGTATCCGCACCCACTTCCGGCCCGCAGTCTCGGGCAAAAGACGGGCTTTTCCCGTTGTGTGCTGGGAACTCTCAGCTCCCAGCACACAGCGGGAGCCAATCGCGGGCGCAGCGCGACTCGCGCATGCGCCGTATGGAACCGGGCAGTGAAGCCGGAGCGCTTCACTTCCTGGTTCCCTCGCCGTGGATGGAGGGGGGAGCAGCAGGGTGACGAGCGATCGCTCGCCCTCTGCTGCGGACGGCGCTGGACTCCAGGACAGGTAAGTGTCCTAATATTAAAAGTCAGCAGCTGCAGTATTTGTTGCTGCTGGCTTTTAATATTTATTTATGGTGAACCATCCGCTTTAAGTATTTTTTAGTGGGGCTTCTGCCAGTATATTTGTCTGACACATTAAGTATATCATCACTAAAGTTCTTAATGCATTTATCTTCACTGCATGCTTGTTTTTGGGTCCGTGATGAAAAACGGTGGGACCAGAGGCAGTGGGCATTTTTGCAGTAGGGTAAAGGAGTGTTTTGTAACTTTGAGCCTTTTTTTTGACCATGGTCAATGTACCGGAGAGTGTCGGATTGTTGGCCAGCTTTGAACATTCCTGGTATCATTGATGCAATACGCAGAGGACAAACTCACGTGGATCTCCGTAGTTGCGGATCTGATCTCTTATCTATCTAATCTTCATCGGCTTGCATCACAGGCGTGATCTCCTAATTATTAACCATTCTTGTGTCACACAGCTTGCAGTCTGTTCCAGCTCTTATAGAAGGTCCTTGTGTTTAGATTGCCTGCCTTGTGATGGGTCTGGTTCCAGATTAAATAGTGATTCCTACACCCCTTATCACCTGCAGTTAGTTGCGCAGTTAAAACCAACCTCAGGTCACATACTATGCGAACAGCTGTCCCAAACAAGTCACGACCACTAGCATAACCTGTTAATAAGCCAAGTTTGTACATGTGGCAGTGCTTGCTGCCCCTCTGAGCAGAAAGGGTGGGTATATTTGCCACTTTGCAGGTATGATAAAATGATCCCTCTGTTGCATTGGTAGTTGGTACCACTGCCGAATGCAACCCATTCAGGTGAATTGGCCAACAGCACAGTGGTGTAGCATTTATTGGGTTCAAATAGGTGGTGAGGAAGTGACTTATCACCAGAAAGTATACAATATGGCTGCAAAACTCACTAGACAGGCCTACCACCCAGCCCCCACATCCTCCTGGTGATGTATCTCTGTACAGACAGAGCCAGTGATACTTGGTCTATCTTTTGCACCATATATAGGGTATAACATGGTGCAAATGGGGGGGCCCCTCTGCGGCAGAGAAGATGCTCGACAAGTGGATGTAACAGACATTGCCGTTCCACGGGTATAGTATCTTTTACGTTGGTCTAGCTTTGGACCATGGAACTTTAAAGGGGTGGTTCCCCTAAAAATAAACTTTTAACATTGCCTGTGTCTTCTTAATAATAATTAGAATCGGCTGGTATTTTTTTTTTTTTAACCACCCGTACATACCATTTTCGGCATGTACGCTCACCGCCGCTTCCGGGTCTGGCAGCCGGGGACAGGCATCCGATCGACGCATACAGCGCGTCACGAGATGCCGAAAGAAGCCGAACGTTGGTGCGGCTCTATACGGCGCATGCGCACCAACGTTCGGCTTCTTTCGGCATCCCGTGACGCGCTGTATGCGTCGATCGGATGCCTGTCAATGAAGCAGGCCCTCCCATCCCCGGCCGCCAGACCCGGAAGCGGCGGTGAGCGTACATGCCGAAAATGGTATGTACGGGTGGTTAAAAAAAAAATACCAGCCGATTCTAATTATTATTAAGAAGACACAGGCAATGTTAAAAGTTTTATTTTTAGGGGAACCTCCCCTTTAAACGCCATGCCTGAAATGCCTTCAATTAGGTCTGACCCAGGTAACAGATGCTACAGCTTTCCTGGTTTCCTTTCAATGCTATTGGTGAATTTGGTGTATCGTTGAGTTGTACTCAATATTGGTTGCTAATGCAGAGAAATCGCATCGGTAGGGCAGATGATGAAACCGATGCCCATCCTGAATTGACCTCCTTAAAGCTGGGGTTTGCCGTAAAAAAAAAATAACTATAAAAAAGTCGGCAGCTACAAATGCTGCAGCTGCTGACTTTTAATATATGGACACTTGCCTGTCTAGGGTGCCTGCGATGTCGGCACCTGAAGCCGATCTGTCCCTCGGGTCTAGGCGCCGCCATCTTCAGTAAGGGAATCAGGCAGTGAAGCCTTGCGGCCTCACTTCCTGGTTCCCTACTGTGCATGTGCCATCACACTGGTCCTCACTGTCTTCTGGGACCTGTCTCCAAGAAGATGGGGGGGGGGGGGGGGTGGGTAGGCGCTGGATGTGGTCTTGGGTCACCATGGTGTTCTGTGCCCAGAAGTGGGTGCGAATACCTGGATGACACGGGTAACTGCTCCCCCCTGAAAGGTGCCAAATGTGACACCTGGAAAGGGGGGGGGGGGGGGGTTCCAGAAAGCAGAAGCTCCGTTTTTTTTTTTTTTTTTTTTTAGGTGGAACTCTGCTTTTAAGTAATTTAGTAGCCCAATGCCCTGCTTTTTAATTACATAAGAGTATGGTTACTTGCACTGGTGTCCTCAGTCTATTTCCAGGGTTTCTGAGAATGGCTTCTATAAGCCGATTGTATATACTTGAATCGGTTTAAGCCAATAATGTACTAAATGACGTTGTAGATTTTACTAGTTCAGGCTACATTTTGCCATCTTCCATTTCATATGTACACTTACTGTGAACGATATCTCTATTTCTGCATGTGTTATGCGATTCTTCCCTGTATGACTATTTGTTATCTGTGATATTGCCTTACTGTATCAGTTTTTTCTAATGTATTTGAAAAACGTCTAATAAAATATATAAAAAAAATATATAATGTACTAAATGTGTCTGAACTTGCACAGCAGTAAAGCCTAATTGTAAGAAGCTGCTTGTTTCCTACTTCAACGAGTTTTCATGGCTGGCAAGAGATCCTCCAAGTTTGGGAAGGCAGAGGGGGGGTGGTGGTGGGTTTTTCTATGGACTTTAACCAAGCTGGGATGCTGGAAAGCACCATTCTCCAGTAAAACATGGTCTTTTTCCCCCTTTTTTTTTTGTTCAGAATTTCCTTACATATTTAAAGTATGTTACAAGTCGGTAAATGTTTCCTTATCTGCATGAAAACAAATTTGCTTAAACTAAAACTTTTCTGTGCAGTCATACTGGTTGGTGTGCCCATGGCAAGTAAATATTTATAGGTCCTAGCTCTGCTTTAGTCTGTACCCTCATGCATGCACACTTGATGCAGTTATAGGCCCTTATGCGTGGTTGAAGTGCATTTACATAGTATGGCTAGTCTTTGTCAGCGCCCAGTATATTTGCATTGATACTTGTGCTACTGTGCATGCCAGTTAGCGTCTGCTTTTGTAGGTTTTAGATCTGTATGTGATGAGGACTGTGTAAAGTAATTGTGTGGCGAATAGTGCCACACTGTCCTTGCATTCTTTAGATATGTTCTACTTTTTCCCCAGAAGTCTGCATTTAGGCATGCTCTGCAACAAAAAACTTTTGTGAGCTGCTGTTCTGTGAAATGCAGGGAGTCCCTGACATGGGTTAAACAAATGCACATCCGCGCAGTGTGGTTTCAATCATGTAAAAACACACAACAGATTTTCTAATTTAGGGAGGTGCTTTAAAGGGGTGTTCAGCCCTATGGTATTAAAAGTCAGCAGCTCAAAAAGTTCTGCTGGCTTTTAATAAACACTCACTTACCTGCTCCTGCGTTCCAGCAGCGCCGAGTGCTCCTCTCCCCCCCTGCCCGGCCGGCGTCTCCATTGTGTGGGCACCCAGCCGTGACAGCCTGGCTTCACGGCCGGGCACCCACTGCGCATGGGGGTACTGGCATGCTCGCGGCTCGCCGCTGATGGAGAGGCGATCGCATGGGACCTGTCTGTCCCATGTGATCGCCTACAGGGAGGGGCTGGTGTAGGCATAAGCCTTATGTAACCAGCCCCTCGGCGGAACAGGACAGGAAGTCCCACCCTATAAGCCCCCACTCCCCCCCCCAAAAAAATTACATGCCAAATGTGGCATGTATGGGGGTAAGGAGTGGAGCAAGCAAAGGTCGTTTTTTTGGGTGGAACACCCCTTTAACAATGGTACATCTTCTGAAGAACAGAGTGTATTGTCTGTGGGTTGGGGGTCGCATGTTTCTGGCTCATACATGTGAACCTACCCTAAAGGGATGTGGACACAAACTTTTGTCGGATCCCTGAAAGTGCATCAGCTGATTTAGTCTCCCCCCCCCCCCCCCATACCCCACGTGCAGTCCTTCACTTACCTCATCCTTTTGATTTTGCTTTTATATGTCCTTATTTCTTCTGAGAAATCCTCACTTCCTGTTCTGTCTGTGTAACTCCACACCGTAATGCAAGGATTTTTCCCTGGTGTGGAGAAAGCCTCTTGAGGGGGTGAGCAGGAGGATTAGGACACTTTTCTTTGCAGATAGAGGAGCTGTGTGTTAGTGGGCGTCCTGACACTCCTGCTTGCCCCCTCAATAGGCTTTCTACACACCAGGGTGAAAGACAGAAGAAAAGGAAGTGAGGATTTCTCAGGACATTTAAAAGCAAAATAAAAGGATGAGGTAAGTGAGGACTGCACTAAGGTAAAAAAAGATTTAGGGGGGGGGGGGGGGGGTGACCTATACAACCCCTTTAACAAGTGGCGTTACTCTTTAAGGCATGCAGCCCGCCTAGTCAATACTTGTCCTGGATCCATTGACCTTTGCTGTACTGCCTGGAGCTGCTCAGCCTTGCTTCTGAAGCTTGCTTACCAGAACCTCTTAATGGCTCTCTATGGAGATCTGTACTCGGCAAGGCCCTTGAAGTCCACGGAGTTTGGGTTCCTCACAGAAGTGAATGGGGCTGTGGTGTGTACATGCAGGAAGATTCCAGCTGGGACTCTTTAGAAACTAAGGCATCTTGGCTCTGGGCAGGATAGTGAATATCCATTGTATCAGGAGCTGAGGTAAATATTGGACAGGTGGGCTGCCTTCAGGGGGTGAGAGCATGTCGGTCGGTCGGTCAATGTGTTCCTAGGATACCATTGTCCTTTTTCAATGGGAGCCTCAGACAAGGCTCATACATATGGGCGGGGGGGGGGGACGACTAGTCGTCATAATTGTTTATCTATTAATATACGTTGTTACTAAAGATTGGGTGCATTTCCTTTCAGGTTATTGCAGCACACCTATTGGCTGTATATTAACAACCTGTAGCCATGTGCCACTCACTATCTGGCAACTGTACCTGCACACTGCTGTCTCTTACTCCAACATGCACACCTTGTCTGCCATCTTCTCCCTTCTCTGCCCTAGGAATAGTGTCCTGATAAAGGGGGGGGGTGTCAGACTTCTTGGATGTGTAATGATGATCTTGTCGGGAGTTGATGGCAACTAGTTTTCAGGCTGCATTGTAGGAAGAAGACAATACACCAAATATTTGCACTTGTTTTTTTTTTTATCTATTTGTATTTTAAGAGGGAGAGAGGACAAATAAAATGCAGAGACTAAGGCTGCATTCACACCTAATCACGCGTCCTGACCCACGATTTGCGGCAACAAATGTGAGGCGTTTTGTACCGCGATTTGCGGCGACAAAACGCCATGTTTTTAACCCCCCTTTTTTGGAGAGGTCCATCATCTCCTATGCCGAAGACGCTTGAAAAAAAGGTCCAGGACTTGTTTTGGGCTTCATGCATTCGGCGTGGAGATGTAAACCATCTCCATAGAGGGGAATGTTAAATTTCCCCTCCAGCGTATACGGCGTTGGGCGTAAAAACGCCTAGATGTGAATGCGGCCTAAGTCAGTTCACACTGGGGCGACGCGTCAGGCGGCTCAGCTGCCTGACGAGTCGCTTCCAATGCAGTGCAATGGAAGCGTTCTAATCGGAGCAACGCAAGTCGCTCCGACTTAGAAATTTACTCCCTGTACGACTTCGGGGGCGACTTGCGTTGACTTCTATACAGGAGTCATCTTGCAAATCGCCTCTGGAGTCGTCCTCGGCACGACTTGCAGAGCCGCCCCCGGAGTCGTGCCGCCTGTGTGTGAACCGACTCTAAGGGGTTAATTTACTAAAACTAGAGTGCAAAATCTGGTGCAGCTCTTCTAGAAGCTGATTGGTTTCTGTATCTTTTGGTCAAAGCAGACATTTGGAAGCCAATCAGCTTCTAGAAGAGCTGCACCAAATTTTGCACACTCCAGTTTTAGTAAATCAACCCCCTAAAGATCCTTTTTAAGGAAAAGCTGCTCCAAAAGTAGGCTAAACCCCCCTCTAATGCTTGGGTGTTTTTGAGCCTCAATACTATGTCGGTGATCCAGGGATGATCTTATTGCATGCATGCATGCATGCATGCATACATACATACATACATACATACATACATACATACATACATACATACATACATTTTTAAAGTTTGCGTTATGGAGAGATGTTCTCCTTTTTGTTGTGCCTTTTTCTATTTTATTTAGTACCTTGGTTATTTTTATTATTGAACTTGTAAGCACAGGCTTATTATAGCAAAGCTCAAATACAAGATCTATTTATATATGCCATGTAATTGTGATTCTGAATATACACAACATTTTAAGCAATGCACCTTGTGATGAGTTCTATAGTTGAAGTCACTAGGGGGTCTTTCCTTTGCCCTGGTAATCTTGTCAGCTGTTTTCCCATAACAGCATTCAGGGAGTTGTCAATTTATGCGGCTGGAGAATCCTTTGTCCCATTCAGTGTTGTGGCTCCCCTGGGATTGGTCCGCTGTAGAAGGCTGGTTCTGCCAGTTAGGCAGACTTCAATGGGAGGGGGTTGGTCTTTATCGGCCAATAGCAGCTGAGCACAGGCTCCTAGTCTTGTAACCTGCCGGTTTCAGCACTTACTGTAGAGAAAGCGTGGAGCTGTAGAGGAGTCCAGAGCTGACGCAGGTGTAGGCATCGCCACGATGCTCGCTCTGTGTTTGTATGTGCCTGTGCCCGATCAGTCTCAGGCAGAGTTTCAGTACTTTGAGTCCAATGGATTGCCTTCAGAGCTCAAGTCCATTTTCAGGCTAAGCCTTTTTATTCCATCTCAGGAGTTTTCAACTTACAGGCAGTGGAGACAGGTGAGCTTATGGCTGCTTTACACTGGATGATGTCCTTTTGTCTAGCTCATGTAATGAATGGTGCCAGGCGTATATCGTAATTATTAATGGTGCCAGGCGTATATCGCAAGGTCTTTTCTGGAGCAAAAACTGAAATATCCTAGTCCTCGTGTTTTTATAAATACCCACTCATGGATTTTATTTTCCTATGCATTTGTGAACATGGTGTTCAACTGCTGTGTGACTTTTCACAAAGCCTGTACATTTTTACAGTAGTGGTGGGGTTTTTTTTGGAGGGGGGGGGGTGGATTTTAAATGCTACATTAAAGCAGGGTTTTCATGGCTCACTTATGAACGGGACAAGTGAGTTTTTAGTGTGTGTGAATTACTGCAACTAACGATTATTTTCATAATCGATTAGTTGGCCGATTATTTCGATCAGAGAATAGCCTTAAAAAAAAAAATCCCATTTAGATTTTTATTTTTATTTTTTTGGGCCAATTTGTTGGGCAGATTACAAAACACAAATTGCTGCAAAAGCACATTACATGCTTTTCTGCAGCTTCTCCATTGAAGTATATTGAACCCAAAAAGAAAATGGCACTGTTTTGCATTAAAAAGTCCTTGCCCTTTCCAAATACGCAGCAGCTGAAAAAAAAACCAGATGTGAATGTGTCCCGTAGAAAAACATGCAACTGAACTGTAGTGTGTTTCTGCAAAAAGCACCAAAAACAGAGGTTGTTTCAAATTTAAACAAAAAAAGGTGAGGGGATTTTTTTTATTTTTTTTACTGTGTAGGTTTGGTTTGCTTTTTTGTAAATAATTTTAGATTATGTTACGGTTATTTATTGGATTATAAGATTAGGGGTGTGTGTATATATGTATGTGTGTGTGTATATATGTATGTGTGTGTGTGTATATATGTGTGTGTATATATGTGTGTGTATATATGTGTGTGTATATATGTGTGTGTGTGTGTGTGTGTGTGTGGCTCTCCATACGAATACCTGAAATTGTTTCAAATTGGTGAGGGGATGTGTAGGTTTGGTAAATGATCGGTTATTTATTGGATTATAATGGAGTAGCACTTGATTTGGTCACCTATTTTATATGTACTCCTTAACTTGGCCAATTTTATTGTGTTCAAATGTGTCTCAAGCAATGCTGATTTGGCTCCTAAAAAAAAAAAAATCATACTGTGTCATATTTTAATTAGAATTTGCTAAAACCGTGATTAAATGAATTACAGCTGGGGTGTACATATTGCTGCTTGAGATTGTGACCTTACAGTAGCTTGTAGCACTTCAGTGTCTCTGGTTGATGTGAACATTTTGTGGGGTTCGGGGCTAGACTGTAATCTACAACAGGTATTTCAGCCGAGGAATCTACTTTTTGCTACACTTTAAAACATTTTATATTTTTGTGTGTTCTTGCATAGCTGCTCTTTGGCTTATTCTGTTTACTATTTTTCTTCTGTGTAAATCGTACATAGTCTTTGGTATGTGTTTGAAATATGTACTAGCTTAACGTTCATGTATCTAACATTATCACTATCCATGATTATAGAATTTGCTTAAGGTAAACTGTGCGCCAGCATGTAATGTCACACACCTAGCTATCTTTAGCTGTCAGCACTCCGTGTCCTCTGACGGAGTCCTGTGACTGCAGCTCAGACAGTTTACAAAGGTCACTGTAAATCTCTGCTGATCTCGCTCATCCTCTGGTGGCATTGCAATTGGTGCCGATTAACCCATCAGTCTGCCCTGTGTACAATGGCTTCTCACCTAAGTCAGGTGAAATCGTGTTTCCCAATTTTGGGACACGCACCTTTCCATCATTGTTATAATCTGTCCAACCTTAAGTCCAAGTTTGCATAATGTTGGCTTCCCTGAGGTGTGTTCTCTTCCTGAATGCCCCAGATAAATGATTTCTGTTTGTAGGCAGTTTCTGTAAACTTTGCAGCTTATGCCCTTTCCAGTTCTATCCTGCACTTACCAGAGGCAGCATGCCAGTTGATGATCATGCATTCAGAATGACCGTGCAAATCTGTTTCTCCTTTTTCTTCCTTAACAGAAAATCGTAAAAGCTGGAGATAAGGACCAGGATGGGCAGCTGGACTTTGAGGAGTTTGTGCACTACCTTCGTGACCATGAGAAGAAGCTCAGATTGGTCTTCCGTAGTCTGGATAAAAAGAATGATGGTAAGTAATGCAGGTTGTCTTACTGAGGGATCACCAGAGGCAGACCCATAGTGGTGAGGCAGCTGCTTTTCTAACCTTGCCAAGGAGTTCTCCTTCGTTTTTATGAATTGGCTTACTAAAGCAGTCTAAATGTGTGTGTGTGTGCGTGTGTGCAACATCAGCAGCTCTTGCAACTATGAAATACTACTGGCACCAGAATTTGGTGTCTGAAACCTGGCCCCCAAAGAGCTTAATTGCACATGGATCAGGCTTTACTGGCTTCCTAGTTGCAAGTGTTGAATTGTTTTTAAGATGGTTGTTTTGTCAAGTCTTTGGCCAGGCTAAGATGGCATTGCTTTCTGTCCTCTTAAATGCATATCATTCACTTAAAGCGGAGTTCCACCAAAAAAACACATTTGGCATGTGAGGGGGGAGGGACGGGACGTTAGATACCCTCTTTGGAGGCCCCCTCTTTGCAGGCCCCTACTTTCTCCTGGGGCTCTGCAGCGCCAGAAGGAAGTTCACCCACCCCACAATCTTCTGGGACACTTCCCAGAAGATTGCCCAGCCAATCACAGCTCGTGCTGGGAGCCCAGTCAATGCCAACGCCAAGGAGGGCAAGAGGAGCATTGTTCGCCCACATTGCTGGACCGTGGTACGGGTGAGTGTCCTTTTTTTAATACATAAACAAGTCGGCAGCTACACTTTGTAGGGTGGAACTCTGCTTTAAGTACAAATAAACATTTCCAAATATACTGATCACCTCATGCATTGAAGTTGAAATCACAATCTGGCAGTTTTAATTCAGTGGCCTCCATTAAAGTTCGGGAACATGTGAACATATTAATGTCAGCAATCCCTGAGACTTACGTCGGAGCAAGGCCAGGCTGGTAGACTAAATCTTTACACAGGCCAGGTGGTCAATGAGGTTGGGATCACTTTGCCACCATGGTCTTTATTTTATTTTCCCTCCTTTTGATCTTAAAACTGGATTTTTATTTGCTCCTCTTACAGGTCGAATTGATGTGCAAGAAATAATGCAATCTCTCCGTGACCTTGGTGTAAATATCTCGGAGCAGCAAGCAGAGAAAATCCTTAAACGGTGAGTACAGAAAATATGCTCATTACAACCAGGTTTATCCTCAAGCTCTCTAGTCTGTCCTGTATTGTGCGGACTCCTTGTATTTCTCTTCTGGCCAATACCCCCCGTATGCAATCTAGTTGCCCACAAAAAAAAAAGCTTTGGCTGGGAGTAACTGTTTTATCTGTGCTATCTTTCCTTTTGCTTCTGTCTGTGTGGCTGTCAGAATTAGGACGGGACACCGATGGGGTCCTGTCGCCCAGTAAGTATTTTGTCCCCTTGTATCCTTCCCCGCTGTGTCTCGTGACTTGCTGTGCTTGTGCATGTTGCCTGTCTTGGAAATCACTGACCCCCATGCATTGGCCTTTTTCTCTTTCAGCATGGATAAAAATGGTACAATGACCATAGACTGGAATGAGTGGCGAGATTACCATCTCTTACATCCTGCTGAGAACATTCCTGAAATCATCCTTTACTGGAAACACTCTACAGTAAGTGCAAATTACCATACTGCCTTGTCTGGCATTAAAATGTTTTTCATACTGTTGGAACGCTCCAACAGAAGGGCTCGACCATTTTAGGGGATTTAGTCTGGGCTTTAGGGTGCAGGAATATGCCATGTTTTGTTTATGACAAAGTTGTCAGCCCAGTTGAGACAAGTTTCTGGTAAAATGGGTTCCCGGCTGTTTGTAGTGATCAGTGATTGAATAAACTCTTGCCGTGCAGCAACAATCTGATGCTGTTTCTTCACCCATGTATGGCATTTTGCGGTTTATCAGAATCGTAACTGGCATTCCTCAGAGGACCTGGCTGCAGGTTCAACTCGGCCTGTGCTGGTTTATTCCACCCCCTTGTAGCCTGAAGCTATAGAAACCGGATGTGCTTCCCTTTTTTACATATCTTTCTGCAAAAAGATAATTTACCAGTCTCTACTAAAGTACTTTTAGTGAACAGGAGCTCTAAAGCTGCCTAGGGTAGAGAATGGTTTATACATACTGGCTGGATAGTGCCAACACTGATTCCATCACTATGCTTCCTCTGCAGATCTTTGACGTTGGAGAAAACCTTCTTGTGCCTGATGAGTTTACCGTGGAGGAGAAAAAAACTGGAATGTGGTGGAGGCATCTCGTGGCTGGTGGTGGGGCTGGCGCTGTTTCCCGGACATGTACGGCTCCCCTAGACCGGCTCAAGGTTATCATGCAGGTTAGTAGAATTTATGGGGCAATAACGCCACACATGTAGGTACATTGACATAGTTTCTTCTATATAGGGTTAAATGTTCAGTATTGATTGCAGGCTCTGTCACAACTTTCGATGCATTCTGTTCACGAAGGCAAGGAGAGTTGTGTAATCGCCGGCAGATTTGTGCAGGAATGCTGAACTTTGTCCTGCACATTATAAATGACGCCTGCCTTTTAGCTCGCTGTGTGCCATAGAGTAGTACAGGTTTTCTTTGGCATTCGGACATTTTGGGGTTGGAAATTTGTAAAAGGTCATACGAAGTTTTGGGGCGGCTTAGTGCAGGAGGATCCTCATGCTTTTATCTTTAGTCACAACGGCTTTGCAGCCCTTTATATAGTTGTCACAATCTGATGTGCTGCATTTTTAATACACCAGTTAAAGCTTGTGTTAGAAATGAGAAGGGAGACATAACCAGGATGGGGGGGGGGGGGGGGGGGCTGCTATATAAAAATTGGGGGGGGGGGGGGGATATTGACATACTATTTATTTATTTTTGGTTTGCTGTGGACTGAGTAGCTTTCACTAGTAATGATGTATTGGCTTATTACCATCAACAGTAGGTCCATGTGTTGTAGTTGTTCACGGTTTTCTGAAAGATGTATTATAGCAATGACGCACTAGCAGCTGAGCAACATGTCTTTAGCTGAAGTACTGTGGGTTTTTATGCATTCCTGCTAAGATTACAAAGTCCTCCACAAAAAAGCAGAATCCATTGTGCTGGGATTAGAAGTGATTTCTGAGCACATGCCTTATGTTTTCTCTTGCAGGTTCACGCTTCCCGCAGCAACTGTATGTCCATGGCAGGGGGCTTTTCGCAGATGCTCCGTGAAGGAGGCTATCGCTCACTGTGGCGGGGAAATGGCATTAATGTCATTAAAATTGCTCCAGAGTCTGCTATTAAGTTCATGGCTTATGAACAGGTGAGTTTGTCATGATCTGCTGCTATGCAATAATGCTGGCAGAATGTCATAGGTGAATGCAGACAGATTCTGTTTTGTGTATATTTGAGCATTCTTCCAATGTTATAAAATGCACCTAGTGCTTGCTGTTTTAAAAACCTACCTTATTGGAAACTAACTTTAAAAACTCACGTGAATCTATGTACACGGTACCAGTACCTAATACAGGGGAATTAACTGGTTGCATACTGTGTGTGTGTGTGTGTGTGTTTTTTCTCTCTATTTAGCCCAGATTCGCACTAGGCTAGGGCAATGAAGCGGTGAGTTTAGCTGAACTCGCACGATTTTCACTCCCGCTGGTCAGTCACGATTTCGTCCATTTGGAGACATCCGTGCAGGTTTCTGCACAGATGTCTATGTAAATTCACAGCAGACATCACAAAAAGTAGTTCAGAAACGACTTTTTGAAATTGGTGCAGCACCGCAGATGTGACGTCACACTGATTAGGACAGTGCAAATGCCGCCGATGTGAAATGCAATTTGACATGCCAAAACGCAGCAGTGTGAACAAGGGCTTAGTTTGTTTTTAAATCCTTGATTTTTAACAGTAAGCACAGAGGTATATTTATAATTTTGAAGCACTTTCCTAATGTACATATGAAGGAGCAAGGTGATGTGGTAGTTTGATTTACACAGTGAGTAGATTAAATCGCCAGTGGTTTATTTTCAGATGGTAGTTTTTAGGGCTGCAACTAACCGTTATTTTCATGATCAATTGGTTGGCCGATTATAGCCTTAAAAAAAATATAGCATTTAAAAAAAAAATTGGCCCAATTTGTTGTTGGGCAGGTTACAAAACGCATTGCATGCTTTTCTGCAGCTTCTCCATTGAAGTATATTGAACCAAAAAACAAAATGGCACCGTTTTGCGTTAAGTCCTTGCCCTTTCCAAATACGCAGCAGCTGAAAAAAAATCATGGGATGTGAACGTGTCCCGTAGGAAAACCTGTAAATGAACTGTAGTGTTTCTGCAAGAAGCACCAAAAAACAGGTGTGACCCCGGCCTGAGATGTTTAGTAACATAATAAGGTTAAAAACAAAACTGTAAGGGGTTCATTTTTTTACTGTGGGACAGTGAAAGTGCTATTTACAGTAGCAACTTGCTTTTTTTTTTTTTTGTACTATAAAGGGCTAATTTTAGTCTTTTTAATCCCATTTTGTGACTGGCCAATCGATAATGAAATTAATCTATAACATTTTTCATATTCGATTAGTTGTCAATCGCTTAGTTTCGGCCCTAGTAGTTTTGTCACATGTATAAGTAGAACTGTAGTAATTTGTAGGTACCTAGTATGCTGCACTATTTGCTTTAATTTTGGATGGTGTGTGAACACATTAGCGTGTTGGCATAGCGATCTACTACTGGCATGGAAGTGTTGGAGACTGATTTTTAAGGAAAATAATAACTTATTTTTTGCTTTCTCTAGATAAAACGTTTCATTGGGAGTGACCAGGAGATCTTGGGTATTCGTGAGAGGTTGGTGGCTGGGTCTCTAGCTGGAGTGATTGCCCAGAGCAGTATATACCCCATGGAGGTGAGGACATGAGCTGCTAGAATTGTGATCCTACCTGTGGTTGTGAATTTGGCATTAATGCACTTTTTTTTAATGGTTGCAGGTTTTGAAAACCAGGATGGCTCTGAGAAAGACTGGCCAATATGAAGGCATGTTGGACTGTGGCAAAAAGATTATGCTGAAGGAAGGGATGTCTGCTTTCTACAAGGGATATGTACCCAACATGCTGGGGATTATTCCTTATGCTGGCATTGACTTGGCAATATATGAGGTAAGCCACTAAGGCCCTATATTTATAATGTGGCTGTAAGAGATAAGCAAATGTACTGTGCCATGAATAAGTATCGTATGAGTTGTTCCACATTTTGTCAGGTTACAACCAAAAACGCATGTCTTTTATTGGGATTTTAGGTGATGGACCAACACAAAGTGGCACATAATTGTGAAGTAGAAAAATGTTTTTTTTCTATTATAATTTGTTATTAAATATGTGAAGTGTGGAGTGCATTTGTATTCAGCCCCTCTGAGTTCAATACATTGTAGAACCACCTTTCACTGCCATTACAGCTGCAAGTCTTTTTTGGGGACATTTGCACATCTAGAGTGACATTTTTGCCCTTTTTTTTTTTATATGAAAAAAGCTCAAGCTCTGTCTGGATGGAGAGCACTTTTCAAGTTTTCAAGTCTTGCCACAGATTCTCAATTGGATTTAGGTCTGGAAATTTTACTGGGCCATTCACACACATTAATATGGTTTGATCTAAACCAGGGGTCTCCAAACTATAGCCCTTTAGTTCAGGAACGATTCCTGTCATGTCTATGAATGTCAGTTTTGCAATGCCTCATGGGACTCATAGTTCCACAAAACTGCTAGAGAGGGCCATGGTTTGGAGATCCTTGTAGCTCTGGCTGTATTTTTAGGGTCGTTGTCCTGCTGGAAGGTGAACATCTGCCCCAGTCTCAAGTCTTTTGCAGACTCTCTAAATGTTTTTTTTTAAGATTGCCCTGTATTTGGCTTTATCCATCCTCCTATCAACTCTGACCAGTTTTCCTGTCCCTGCTGAAGAAAAGCATCCCCACAGCATAATGCCACCTGGCCTGTCGGTTTAGGTGGACGGCCAAGTCTTGGCAGGTGTGCAGTTGCCATACTCTTATCAATTTCAGATGGATTGAACAGTGCTCTGTGAGATGGTCAAAGCTTGGGATATTTTATTACCTAACCCTGCTTTAACCACTTAATCACCGCCCTATAGCCGAAATACGGCTATAGGGCGGTTCCTGTACTCTAACAGGACGTCCATGGACGTCCTCCGTTAGAGTCAGGTGTGCGCGCCCAACCGGGCGCGCACACGCGATCACCGGTGCTCACCGGGTCCACGGGACCCGCAGCACCGATGATCGCGGTACGGAGCCAATGGGGGCGGCTCCTTACCACGTGATCGCGCCGCCCAATGCCGGCGCGACCACGTGTGTAAACAAATCTGACGTGCGTCAGATCCGCGCGCCCGAGCGGGCGCGCACACGCGGTCACGGCGCTCGGCGGGTCCACGGGACCCGCAGCGTCAGTGATCTCGGTAAGGAGCCAATGGTGGCGGCTCCTTACCACGTGATCGCGCCGTCCAATGACGGCGTGATCACATGTAAACAAACCGCGTCACTTGCTGACGCCGGTTCTTCCCTCCTCTCGCTGTACCGATCGGTACAGCGTGAGAGGAGAGCGCGGATGGCTGCAGCAGTGTGGGATGGATCTGTGACTATTGCAGTCACAGATCCATCCATCCCTGCTCAGCCATCCCTGCATTAACTCCTTCCTTCCCTGCGCAAAACTCTGCATACCCCCCCAATACTCTGCATACCCCCCCCCAATACTCTGCATACCCCCCCCAATACTCTGCATACCCCCCCCAATACTCTGCATACCCCCCCCAATACTCTGCATACCCCCCCAATACTCTGCATACCCCCCCAATACTCTGCATACCCCCCCAATACTCTGCATACCCCCCCCAATACTCTGCATACCCCCCCCAATACTCTGCATACCCCCCCCAATACTCTGCATACCCCCCCCAATACTCTGCATACCCCCCCAATACTCTGCATACCCCCCCCCAATACTCTGCATACCCCCCCCCAATACTCTGCATACCCCCCCCCAATACTCTGCATACCCACCCCAATACTCTGCATACCCCCCCCCAATACTCTGCATACCCACCCCCAATACTCTGCATACCCACCCCCAATACTCTGCATACCCCCAATACTCCTCAATACTCTGCATACCCCCAATACTCCTCAATACTCTGCAATACTCCGCAGTACCCCGCAATACTCCGCAGTACCCCGCAATACTCCGCAGTACCCCGCAATACTCTGCAGTACCCCGCAATACTCCGCAATACTCCGCAGTACCCCGCAATACTCTGCAGTACCCCGCAATACTCCGCAGTACCCCGCAATACTCCGCAGTACCCCGCAATACTCCGCAGTACCCCGCAATACTCTGCAGTACCCCCGCAGTACCCCGCAATACTCCGCAGTACCCCGCAATACTCCGCAATACTCCGTACCCCGCAATACTCCGCAGTACCCCGCAATACTCCGCAGTACCCCGCAATACTCTGCAGTACCCCGCAATACTCTGCAGTACCCCCGCAGTACCCCGCAATACTCTGCAGTACCCCGCAATACTCTGCAGTACCCCGCAATACTCCGCAATACTCCGCAGTACCCCGCAATACTCCGCAGTACCCTGCAATACTCCGCAGTACCCCGCAATACTCTGCAGTACCCCGCAACCCCGCAATACTCCGCAGTACCCCGCAATACTCCGCAGTACCCCGCAATACTCCGCAGTACCCCGCAATACTCCGCAGTACCCCGCAATACTCCGCAGTACCCCGCAATACTCTGCAGTACCCCGCAATACTCTGCAGTACCCCGCAGTACCCCGCAATACTCCGCAGTACCCCGCAATACTCCGCAGTACCCCGCAATACTCCGCAGTACCCCGCAATACTCCGCAGTACCCCGCAATACTCCGCAGTACCCCGCAGTACCCCGCAATACTCTGCAGTACCCCGCAATACTCTGCAGTACCCCGCAATACTCTGCAGTACCCCGCAATACTCCGCAGTACCCCGCAATACTCCGCAGCAGTACCCCGCAATACTCCGCAGTACCCCGCAATACTCCGCAGTACCCCGCAGTACCCCGCAATACTCTGCAGTACCCCGCAATACTCTGCAGTACCCCGCAATACTCTGCAGTACCCCGCAATACTCCGCAATACCCCGCAATACTCCGCAGTACCCCGCAATACTCCGCAGTACCCCGCAATACTCCGCAGTACCCCGCAATACTCCGCAGTACCCCGCAATACTCCGCAGTACCCCGCAATACTCCGCAGTACCCCGCAATACTCCGCAGTACCCCGCAATACTCCGCAGTACCCCGCAATACTCCGCAGTACCCCGCAATACTCTGCAGTACCCCCGCAGTACCCCGCAATACTCTGCAGTACCCCGCAATACTCTGCAGTACCCCGCAATACTCCGCAGTACCCCGCAATACTCCGCAGTACCCCGCAATACTCCGCAGTACCCCGCAATACTCCGCAGTACCCCGCAATACTCCGCAGTACCCCGCAATACTCCGCAGTACCCCGCAATACTCCGCAGTACCCCGCAATACTCCGCAGTACCCCGCAATACTCCGCAGTACCCCCGCAGTACCCCGCAATACTCTGCAGTACCCCGCAATACTCTGCAGTACCCCGCAATACTCCGCAATACTCCGCAGTACCCCGCAATACTCCGCAGTACCCCGCAATACTCCGCAGTACCCCGCAATACTCCGCAGTACCCCGCAATACTCCGCAGTACCCCGCAATACTCCGCAGTACCCCGCAATACTCCGCAGTACCCCGCAATACTCCGCAGTACCCCGCAATACTCCGCAGTACCCCGCAATACTCTGCAGTACCCCCGCAGTACCCCGCAATACTCCGCAGTACCCCGCAATACTCCGCAGTACCCCGCAATACTCCGCAGTACCCCGCAATACTCCGCAGTACCCCGCAATACTCCGCAGTACCCCGCAATACTCCGCAGTACCCGCAGTACCCCGCAATACTCCGCAGTACCCCGCAGTACCCCGCAATACTCCGCAGTACCCCGCAATACTCCGCAGTACCCCGCAATACTCCGCAACCCCGCAATACCCCGCAGTACCCCGCAATACTCCGCAGTACCCCGCAATACTCCGCAGTACCCCGCAGTACCCCGCAGTACCCCGCAATACTCCGCAGTACCCCGCAATACTCCGCAATACCCCGCAATACTCCGCAGTACCCCGCAATACTCCGCAGTACCCGCAGCAATACTCCGCAGTACCCCGCAATACTCCGCAGTACCCCGCAATACTCCGCAGTACCCCGCAATACTCCGCAGTACCCCGCAATACTCCGCAGTACCCCGCAATACTCCGCAGTACCCCGCAATACTCCGCAGTACCCCGCAATACTCCGCAGTACCCCGCAATACTCCGCAGTACCCCGCAATACTCCGCAGTACCCCGCAATACTCCGCAGTACCCCCGCAGTACCCCGCAATACTCCGCAGTACCCCGCAATACTCCGCAGTACCCCGCAATACTCCGCAGTACCCCGCAATACTCCGCAGTACCCCGCAATACTCCGCAGTACCCCGCAATACTCTGCAGTACCCCCGCAGTACCCCGCAATACTCTGCAGTACCCCGCAATACTCCGCAGTACCCCGCAATACTCCGCAGTACCCTGCAATACTCCGCAGTACCCTGCAATACTCCGCAGTACCCTGCAATACTCCGCAGTACCCTGCAATACTCCGCAGTACCCCGCAATACTCCGCAGTACCCCGCAATACTCCGCAGTACCCCGCAATACTCCGCAATACTCCGCAGTACCCCGCAATACTCCGCAGTACTCTGCAGTACCCCGCAATACTCTGCAGTACCCCGCAATACTCTGCAGTACCCCGCAATACTCTGCAGTACCCCGCAATACTCTGCAGTACCCCGCAATACTCTGCAGTACCCCGCAATACTCCGCAATACCCCGCAATACTCCGCAGTACCCCGCAATACTCCGCAGTACCCCGCAATACTCCGCAGTACCCCGCAATACTCCGCAGTACCCCGCAATACTCCGCAGTACCCCGCAATACTCCGCAGTACCCCGCAATACTCCGCAATACTCTGCAGTACCCCCGCAGTACCCCGCAATACTCCGCAGTACCCCGCAATACTCCGCAGTACCCCGCAATACTCCGCAGTACCCCGCAATACTCCGCAGTACCCCGCAATACTCCGCAGTACCCCGCAGTACCCCGCAGTACCCCGCAATACTCTGCAGTACCCCGCAATACTCCGCAATACCCCGCAATACTCCGCAGTACCCCGCAATACTCCGCAGTACCCCGCAATACTCCGCAGTACCCCGCAATACTCCGCAGTACCCCGCAATACTCCGCAGTACCCCGCAATACTCCGCAGTACCCCGCAATACTCCGCAGTACCCCGCAATACTCCGCAGTACCCCGCAATACTCCGCAGTACCCCGCAATACTCCGCAGTACCCCGCAATACTCCGCAGTACCCCGCAATACTCCGCAGTACCCCCGCAGTACCCCGCAATACTCCGCAGTACCCCGCAATACTCCGCAGTACCCCGCAATACTCCGCAGTACCCCGCAATACTCTGCAGTACCCCGCAATACTCTGCAGTACCCCGCAATACTCCGCAGTACCCCGCAATACTCCGCAGTACCCCGCAATACTCTGCAGTACCCCGCAATACTCTGCAGTACCCCGCAATACTCTGCAGTACCCCGCAATACTCCGCAATACTCTGCAGTACCCCGCAATACTCCGCAGTACCCCGCAATACTCCGTACCCCGCAATACTCCGCAGTACCCCGCAATACTCCGCAGTACCCCGCAATACTCTGCAGTACCCCGCAATACTCCGCAGTACCCCGCAATACTCCGCAGTACCCCGCAATACTCCGCAGTACCCCGCAATACTCCGCAGTACCCCGCAATACTCCGCAGTACCCTGCAATACTCCGCAGTACCCTGCAATACTCCGCAGTACCCTGCAATACTCCGCAGTACCCCGCAATACTCCGCAGTACCCCGCAATACTCCGCAGTACCCCGCAATACTCCGCAGTACCCCGCAATACTCCGCAGTACCCCGCAATACTCCGCAGTACCCCGCAATACTCCGCAGTACCCCGCAATACTCCGCAGTACCCCCGCAATACTCTGCAGTACCCCCGCAATACTCTGCAGTACCCCGCAATACTCTGCAGTACCCCGCAATACTCCGCAATACTCCGCAGTACCCCGCAATACTCCCGCACAATACTCCCGCACAATACTCCCGCACAATACTCCCGCACAATACTCCCGCACAATACTCTGCAATACTCCCCCGCGCAATACTCCCCCGCGCAATACTCTGCAATCGTTTTTTTTTTAGGCTTCCCAGCCTAGAGGGGAGATGTGGGGTCTTATTGACCCCATATCTCACTGTAAAGAGGACCTGTCATGCTATATTCCTATTACAAGGGATGTTTACATTCCTTGTAATAGGAATAAAAGTAACCAAAACATTTATTTTTGGGGAAAAAGGTGTCAAACTAAAATAAATAAAGTAAAATGAACAATAAAAAAAAAAAAAAAAAAATTACAGCGCCCCTGTACCCGTGTGCTCGTATACAGACGCGACCGCACACGTAAGTCCCGCCCACATATGAAAACGGTGTTCAAACCACACATGTGAGGTATCGCTGCGAACGTTAGAGCGAGAGCAATAATTTTGGCCCTAGACCTCCTCTCCAACTAAAAAGATGTAACCAGGAAAAACATTTAAAGCGTCGCCTATGGGGATTTTTAAGTCGCGTAGTTTGGCGCCATTCCACAAGCGTGTGCAATATTGAAGGGTGACATGTTGGGTATCTATTTACTCGGCGTAACTTCATCTTTCATATTATGCAAAAACATTGGGCTAACTTTACTGTTTTTTTTTTTTTTAAGCACAAAACTGTTTTGTTTCCAAAAAAAAACGCGTTCGAAAAATTGCTGTGCAAATACAATGCGAGATAAAAAGTTGTAACGGCCGCCATTGTATTCTCTAGGGTCTTTGCTAAAAAAGCATATATAATGTTTTGGGGTTCTATGTAATTTTCTAGCAAATAAATTATGATTTTTCCATGTAGGAGAGAAATGTCAGAATTGGTCTGGGTGTTCCAGAACGCCTGATGGTGCTCCCTGCATGTTGGGCCTCTGTATGTGGCCACGCTGTGTAAAAGTCTCACACATGGGGTAACGCCATACTCGGGAGGAATAGCAGAATGTGTTTTGGGGTGTAATTTGTGGTATGCATATGCTGTGTGTGAGAAATAACCTAATAATATGAACATTTTGTGGAAAAAAAATTAAAATAAAAAAATCTTGATTTTGCAAAGAATTGTGGGGAAAAAATGACAACTTCAAAAAACTCACGATGCCTCTTTCTGAATACCTTGGAATGTCTTCTTTCCAAAAAGGGGTCATTTGGGGGGTATTTGTACTTTTCTGGCATGTTAGGGTCTCAAGAAATGAGAGAGGCTGTCAGTACATCAGATGTGATCAAATTGATCAATTTTCAGTAATTGGTACCATAGCTTGTAGACCCCATAACTTTCACCCAGACTAAATATTATCCAATTTTTTTTTTTTTTGTTACCAAAGATATGTAGCAGTATACATTTTAGGCCAAATTTATGAAGAAAAATTACTTTTTTGCAAAATTTTATAATAGAAATGAAGAAAAATTCATTTTTTTACAAAATTTACGTTCTTTTTTCATTTATAGCGAAAAAAATAAAAACCGCAGAGGTGATCAAATACCACCAAAAGAAAGCTCTATTTGTGGGAAAAAAAGGACAAAAATTTCATTTGGTTATAGTGTTGTATGACTGAGTTATTGCCATTCAAACTGTGAGAGCACCGAAAGCTGAAAATTGGTCTGGTTATTAAGGGGGTTTAAGTGCCCAGTGGTCAAGTGGTTAAACTTCAGCACTTTATTCCCAGACCTGTCTGGTGTTACTTAGCCTTCATGATGTGGTTTGTTCACTAAGGTTCTCTAACAAACCTCTGAGGGCTTCACAGAACAGCTGTATTCTGAGAATAAATTGCACACAGGTGGCCTTTATTTACTAATTGGATGACTTCTGAAGGCAATTGGTTTCACTAGATTTTAGTTGGGCGTTTCTGGGTAAAGGGGGGCTGAATACAAATGCACATCGCACTCTTCAGATATTTGTAAAAAATTAAACCATTAATTTTCCTTTCACTTCACAAGGATCTGCCACTTTGTATTGGTTATCGCATAAAAACCCAAATTTTTCATTTTTGGTTGTAGAATGATGAAATGTGGAACATTTCAAGGGGTATGAATACTTTTACCTGGCACTGTATGTGCAATTTTTGTTGCTTTTTGCACAGGTAAATCCAGGCTTTAACCCCCCTGCCGGTATCCCCGAGCGCGATTCGGGGTGGATTTTTCAGGCAAATATCGATATCCCCGAATCGCGCTCGGGGTGAATGCAGAGCCTGCAGCGCGCTGGCTTACCTTGGATCCAGGCAGGGTATACTGTACTTACCTTGTCCCTGGATCCAGCGATGCATCCCCGCTGTGTGAGCGAGTGGCGTCCTCCATTCGGCTCACACAGTGCCCGCGCGCTGCCCATCTCCGTTCCCTGTGACGTAACGGCGCACGGGGGCGGAGACCGGCGGCAAATTAAAAAATGTAAACAAACACATTACATACAGAATACTGTAATCTTATAGATTACAGTACTGTATGTAAAAAGTACACACCCCCCTTGTCCCTAGTGGTCTGCCCAGTGCCCTGCATGTTCCTTTACATAATAAACATTTTTTTTGTGCCTGCAAACTGTAGATTGTCCATAGCAAACAAAAGTGTCCCTTTATGTCAAAAGTGATTTTAGAGCAGCTAGAAAACAGCGATAATAAATTATAATCATTTGCAGAATTGAGCGATAGCGATTGGGGGGGAAATTCGTCATAAAAAAATAAAGTAATGACCGCGACAATTCTGCAACTGAGCAAATTTCAGTGATTTTGATTACATTAGTGAATAATTTTTATTATAATTACATTATTATTTGTTATAATTATTTATAGTTATTTATTATATTATAATTTTATGATTTTGTGTTTCAAACTTTATCATACCCGGGATGTCTACTAGACTCTGGTTTGGACAAATTTAAGTGAGTTATTCCTAAAAATTGCAGGCCTACAGTATAAAACGCAGAATTTCCATGCAAAATAATTGTACCGCTTTTGGTACGTAATTCCACACAGAATCATACCGCCAGGGAGGTTAAATATTCCCCTAACTATATACTTATAACTAGGGTTGTCCTGATACCACTTTTTTAGGACCAAGTACAAGTACTGATACTTTTTTCATGTACTTGCCGATACCGAATACCGATACTTTTTTTAAATGTTATGTGACAGTTTTCAAACCACAATACAGACTAAGGATATTTTCTTTAGAATTATGAAGAACTCTAACTCAAGACATTATAAAAGAATAAAAATGTTTTATTTGCTTGTCACACAGTAGTAAAAAACTCAAAGAATTTTCACAGAACATGTTGATGAATACAAAACAAGTATCGGCGGAAGCATTTGCACGAGTACAAGTGCTCCCGCAAATACTCGGTATCGGTCCCGATACTAGTATCGGTATCGGGACAACCCTACTTATAACATAGTCCAATATCAACAAAATTATGACCCTTCTTGTAGAAATGTCAGCTAATCCCTTTATTTAATAATGTTGGTAAAACACTCCTTATCTTCTGCTTCAAGGGCAGTTTTCTGGGCAGTGATGGTGTTTGTAAGTTTTGTGTTCTAACCATTTTTATTTTTTTCATTTTTTTTTTTTTTTTTTTTTTCTTTGAAGACTCTGAAGAACGCCTGGCTAAATCGTTATGCCACGAGCAGTGCAGACCCTGGTGTCTTTGTGTTACTGGCCTGTGGGACCATATCAAGTACATGTGGGCAGCTAGCCAGCTATCCCCTAGCTCTGGTCAGGACACGCATGCAGGCACAGGGTGAGTACACTTGTTGATCTGACAGGATTTGTATGTGTAGGAATCTGCATATGTCCAAGCTAACAATACAGGCAATCCCTTCTCCCATCCCCTCCCCAACCCTACACACTAGTTATAGCAGGGGTCTTGTTTGGGTTTTTTAACGATGACAAAGATTTGTTTGGGGTTACAATGTGAGGCATGCTTTCTTGGATATCTGCAATACTGCACTAATGAATTTTCACTCTAAAAGAGTGGAACATTATGGTTGACCTGCTTTTTATTTTCCTTCTGCAGCTTCCATTGAAGGAGCGCCACAGCCAACTATGAGCAGTCTCTTCAGAAATATCATACAGACTGAAGGACCGATTGGACTGTACCGGGGTCTGGCCCCCAATTTCATGAAGGTGATCCCAGCCGTCAGCATCAGCTACGTTGTGTACGAGAACATAAAGCGCTCACTGGGTGTGACTTCGCGGTGATGAGAAGTCTGTCGTGCTATTGCTGGACATTGGACTGCATTCTTGGGGGTATTACTCCCTGGATGTTAGGTGGCCTGTCTTCATTCTGTGAATGCGTTTAACACTAAAAGCAACAGAGTAAAGCTGTGATAAGCCCAGAAACAGAAGGATGTGAGACTTGGCCTCTGTGTGCTAGGAACTCCTCACCTTATCAACAATTGGTCTCATTCCATGCCCCTTGCTTAGGGGGGGACCAGTAGCATCTTCCACGTTGGAACTGTTTACATTTTATTTTTTTTATTTTTTTGTACTTGGCTCATTTTATGTATTGAGCTTATGTGGCAGCATGAGTTATCTGAATGTACTGAATGTCATGCAGAATGCATATCAACCGTGCTATTGCTAAGGCAGCAGTCAGAGATGAGGACTTATAACTGGTATGCAGGGCTGCTGATCCTCTTGTATGGGCTTTGGGCCTGGGCAGCTGACGAGCAGATGGAATTGGATTGTGGATAAGGAAACTGATTGGCGCAACAATACTGAGGGGAAATTAACTGGAGCCGACCTGGCTTTGTGGTTCTGAAAGTGGGGTTTTTCCTCTCCCAGCTTTCAGCTGCTGCAGGAAGAGCCACATTGTGAACCTGTGTCATATATTTACTGGCCTCTTCTAAATGAACACCATGAGTGATTGGTACTAATCGCTCACTGTTCATAACTGAAGCATAGTAAACTGTTATGCATCAGTCTGTCAATGAAAAGGGAGCCTCAATACAGACATGCCCTGTTCAGCTGCAGTGCTCAATTTGTTTTGGTCTCAAATGTGAGACATGGGTCTATTTAGACCCCAGATATTTGACCAAAGTCCTGCCCCTCTCCCACACTGTGGAAGAAAAAAATGTAAAAAAAGGGCTTATTCACACCGGTTCTCTGGGCCATACAGTGGTTTGTTTGGCTGGAGCTGTCTGTTACTCTATGGGGATGAAGCGGCTATAGGGGACACAGATGCAGGTCCTAATTTGTTAGGAGTGGGTATCTGGTCCCGAATTTGCACACGGTCCGTTCAATGCTATACACTTGCACCCACGCTGCTTTTTAACTGGGACTTGTGGCTGTTTGTACAGCTGCTGTGTCCCAATAGAGTAACATGGGCTGCCTGCAATCCAGCCACATAAACTGCTGATGCACAGTGCCCACATGACTGAGCCTCATTAACACAGAATGTTATTTATTAACTAAATTGTGTTTTTTCTTAATTTTAGTTGGACATTTGTAAATGCTGTTTTATTTGTCCACTAATTTTTAGTGTGTTTTTTTTTTTTTGTGTGTATTTTAGTTTTTTTTTTTTATTTAGCAAATGTTTTTTGGTTGGGGAGGCTGGGGCCTGTCAATTCTACCAGCAGCCCTGACTATAAAACTCCAGGCAGCCAATTCCTTTCATTCTACGGAGTTCTTTGTCATTTTGATTGGATGAGGCGCTCAAGCGTCTGATCGGATTACTAAATTGGCCCCTCCAACAGGTCCCTGACCTGCTAAGACTCACCTCTGGCTTCTTTGCTGCCTCACGGCTCTTATGATATCATTTTACTTTAGTAAAGTAACCTAGCAGGAGCAGCAGCACAGTGTCTTAAGTTTTGCAAATGCTGTTGTCCCACACAAGACCGTAGTCTGTGTCCATCCAGGACAGTGTTTGCTTGCACATTCCTTTGTTTGTTTTTTTGTTCATGGTTTTTACTGCCTAGCGTGTATATTTATTATATATTTATTTAAAAAGAAAATAACAGATATTTTTACAGAGGTTTAATTGTAGATGTAGTATTATGGCCTTTTTATTTGACTAACTTGTATTTTATTGCTGCGTATGCAAGTGTCAGACCATATAATAGGCAGTTGGGGTACTTTGGTCAAATACAGTGACCTCTGCCTTGCTGTTCTTACCTAAGAGCTGTTCCCTTCAGTGGAATCTAACCTGTTGGGAGTGGAAGTAGCTAGCATCACATTTCAGTCAGTATTTGTTAGTAGGTTTTGAGGTCATTGGGAGCAAAGGAAATGTTTATGGGATCCACAAACAGATAAGCAATCTGTTCAGACCTCAGAAAACTTGCACTTTAAATGGGATGATGTGAGCGGTTTGGTACTTCATACACTTCCCCCATGTTTTTAAAGATTTGGTCCACTTTAAAACCTATTGGTTTGAGTAGATGCTAGTGTCAAGTCCTCCATCTTATCTTGGGGTTTCCATTGGTGCCATTTGTACTTCTTCTTTTTTTTTTGAGCTCCCTGCTTTTATCTGCTGTGCCTAGGACAAGGACATATTTCTTCCCGCTAATTTATTTAGACAATGTCTACTACAGCTGGAGACTTTATTTAGTTATGGCAGCAGAAATGGAGTAACTTACAGAATGATCTTGGTACTGGAAATGCCAAAAAGTGGAGGATTTAAAAAAAAATGTCTTAACTTTATTATACTAGATTTATTTAGCGCCAACAGTTTGCGCACCACTTTACGACATCGGGGAAGACAGTACAATTCAATACAGGAGGAATCGGAGGGCCCTGCTCCTTGGAGCTTACAATCTAGAAGGGAGAAATTAAGCGGGATGTAGAGGTCTCCCCCCCCCCGAATGTTGAACAGAAACTTGATAAAGCCCTGCATCCACACAAGCAAAGTGGGTGTGGGAACTCCCTTTTCCTTTTGTCAAAATACACAGATCAGGGCTGCAAATGCTGGTTTTCTAGCATGACCGTTCAACTGAAGCTGGTATAACTACTGGTTTCTGTTGTATGCACAAATGACAAAAGCTGACTAGTTCCTGCTGAATCAGCTGACTTTCGGTACTTGTGTACCTAGCGTCAGATTTTTCATACTCTAAGCAAGTGCATAACATAGTCTATCATTTGATAACCATTTTGTGTATAGCATTGTATGCCAGGTTATCACACGCCTAATAAGCCCATACATTGAAAGTGACCTCTTAGGCTGCATTCACACCTGAGCGGCAAAACGCCTGTCGCGCGACGCTCGTGCCGCTGGAGGGGAAATTTCCCATTCATGTCTATAGAGATGGTTCACATCTCTGAGACGCCGAACACCTGTCGCCTGAAAAAAAGTCCCGGACCCTTTTTTTCAAGCGACATTAGCGTTCGCCCATAGACATGAATGGGAAGATTTGTAAAAAAAATAAATAAATAAATAAATAAATCGAAGCGCGGCAAGTAAAGCCGCGTATGCGGCGTTACTTGCCGCTCAGGTGTGAATGCAGCCTTAGTTTCAACTTGTAATTTGTTGATACGCTAAAGTATTAACCAAAATCAAGATAGTTGTGCTATTGCTTTAAATAAAAACAACCTAGTGACAATAAAAAAACATTACAACTTGGTGATAAAAAGTGCATTAAACTAAATGGATGCAAAAATAGTAATTTGTGAATCGGTTGCTAACATTCCACTGTGTACACTTCAGTTTTCTGATGCCACCTTTGCAGATTGGCTACGGGGGGGGGGGGGGGGCAATAGTACTTGTGTGTCTTGGGCATGCAGTCTCAAAGATGGGTGTCATCTCCCTCCATTCCACTTCGGGATCAGATCACAGCAGCAGTCAGCCCAGGCCTTCTCTCACTGTGGCGGGAAGCTGGTGACGTTGTTCTTAAATGACCGTAACATCGTGGCCTTAAATGATGTGGAGATCAAAGAAGGTGATGCAGTGTATTAATTTTTTTCCAAAGTTGCTTAATGTAGTAAATATTGGCAAAACAATGTAGCGTCAACACAGATGTCAATCTTTGTGAGGACGTCCCTTAAAATGTTTTGTCACAAGCCTTCAAAGGACAGGAACCACTGGCAGAGCAGACCACATTGTGCCTGAGGAGTTTACATGGAGGAGAAACAAATTGAAATGTGGTGGAGGCATCTTATGGCTGGTGTTTGTGGAAATGTATGGCTTCCCTACATCGGCTGAAGATTCACATGTGCCCTTTGTGAAGTTTATTGGGCAATAAGGCCACGCATGTAGGTATTTGGACGTAGCTGCTTAAATAGGGGAAAGTGTTCAGTATTGATGATGTAAGCGCGATTGCAACTTTCATTGCACTGTGTTCAAAAGGACAAGGAGAATTGTGTAATTGTGGTCCGATAAATGCTGAACTTTGCTCGGCACATTTATGAATGACATCTGCCTTTTTAGCTTACTGTGTGCTATTGAAGAGTACAGGTTCTCTGGCATTCAGCCATTTTGGAGTTAAAATTTTGTGTAAAAAGGTCACAGGAGAAGCTCTGTGCCAGCTGTAGTTTTAGTACAAGGAGCCTTCATGTTTCAATGTCATTTTCATTCTATTAAGGTTTTAAAGCCCTTATGTGGACGAGTTCATCTTTTAAATCTTAACTTTGTTTTAGTTTTCATACATTGTAAGAAAAGCCTAAAGTTTTAAAAAATTACAAATGGGCAGTGATGGGAATACATTTTTTATTTAAAGGTATTTTTCGATGGAGAAATTGGTGTACTGCTGTTTGTTTTTTTTTTTTTTTTTCCCCATCTGGCAAATGTGGCATAGTTCTTTTTAAACATTAGTAGTTTTTACTGTTTATGATCTTTTTTTGCTTATTGGTCCATTCCAGGTCCATGTGTTCCAATTGTTAATCGGTTTTCTGAAAGATGTATTATAGAAGTAAGTGTATACCTCATGTTTTTGCTTGTAGGTTCACTCTGCAAAAGTATGTCAATCGCAGGGCTCTTTGTGTAGATAGTTTGTGAGCAAGGCTTTCGCTCACTGGTGGGGAAACGGCATTACAATTTCTCCATGTTGTGAGTTTGCGATACTCTGCCAGTATTACACAGGAGCAGCTTGTGACAGGTGGATGCAGACAGTGTGACTCTTAATACTGAAGGTTGCATAGGATGTTATAAACAATTTCATGAAGGCTATCAAAGTCATTGGCTGCGTTTTTGGTTATAAGAACCTGAACATCACACTGGGCATGACTTTGCAGTGATAAGCAGCTACCATGCTGCATTATTGGGGTGTAAATTCCCAGATGGTCTGTGAATGTGTTTACACTAACTACAGAGTAGCACTATAGTGGTGTCTTGCAGCACAATCAATGTGGTTTTAACATATCTTTTTACTACATTAAAGTGATTTTGGAAAAAGTTAATGTACTATTGCGCTTTTTTTCTTTTTATATATTTTTTTTAATTCATGTAATTTTGGGCCCATTCTATTGTGATTGGTGGTGACGGCACCTGGATTGACTAATGCTGAAGTGGGATGGACTCATCTTTGAAGCTGCCTGTGGCATGTGTTTTATAAGTGCTATTGACCTCAGTACCAGGTGGTTGACTCATCTGATCCACAAAAGGAAGCAAGAATCAATGCAAAAAATGTCAATGTTAAACCTGCCTGTTGTAAACGGAACGCCAACAGTGCTTGTCTAGGGTCCGTTTAATAAAGTTCTATATATTGTAATAAACACTTTTGGTTTCCATTGTATCTCTTGTATAAATTGCCCCTTCAAGTTCTCAGCATTCTGGATTGAGTACAATACTTGCCTTAAAGCGGAGTTCCACCCTTAAAACCACTTGGTTTCATCCCATCCATAATAAATCATTTAATTTTGTGCGCACCGCGGTATGTCGCAGCTATAAGGCGTCATGCCTTCCGGAAACAGCCGATTAGCGTTCGGCTCTTCTTGGCGCCTGCGCACAGACCCAGAAGCTGACTGCGCAGGCGCCGTATATAGCCGCGTCACGCCCTCCGAAAAAAGCCGAACTAGGACCGGCTATTTACGGCGCCTGCGCAGTCAGCTCCTGGGTCTGTGCGCAGGCGCCGAGAAGAGCCGAACACTAATCGGCTGTTTCCGGAAGGCGTGGCGCATTATAGCGGCGACATACCGCGGTGCGCACAAAATTAAATGATTTATTATAAAGTAAGTACATGCATTAAAAAAAAAAACACAGCATACTGCCGCTGACGCCAGTATGCTGGATGGGATGAAACCAAGTGGTTTAAAGGGTGGAACTCCGCTTTAAGACACCTTCTCTCGAGTCTCTTCTACCTAGAACCGGATCGGCCAAACTCTAAACTAGCCTCGGAAATCTTAGAAGTAACTGAAAGAAGCTGCCTGTTAAACATTAACTAGCAGGGAGTGGAGACTTCACAAGTATGAGTTTGCAAATGTTGCAATGCTATAACCAATACAAGTAAAGTTTACTGCATTACTTTACCATCTGATTTTTCTCAGTTATGGGCTTTTTCTGGTTTACAAGAAAACCTCAAACTAATGCTGATAAGCCTGATAACAACCCTGTCATTTCACATGAGATGAATATTCTGTTTAAACTTGAATTTTGTCCACATGTTTCTTCTAGATCGGTCTCCAAACTTCCTAAACAAAGGGCCACTTTTCTGTTTAGACCCCAGGGGGCCAGACTATGGCAAGTGGGAGCAGAAAATGCCCTGGCTTCAATAGGAGGAATAGTGACCCATATTCAGTATTGGAAGGAATAGTGTCCCATCATTGGTATCAGTGGGAGAAATAGTGTCCCATCATTAGTATCAGTAGAAGGAATAGTGCCAGCAGGGTGCCAGGCCGCAGTTTGGAGACCCCTGTTCTAGATGTTCTGCCTCAGTCTAAAAATCGACAAAGGCTGTTTGATCATCATTGGACTTTCTACAATACAGCAATAAATGGCCCTTTTACAGTAAAACCTTGGATTGTGAGCATAATTTGTTCCAGAAACATGCTTTTATACCAAAGCACTCTTATATCAAAGCAAATTTCTCCATAAGAACTAATGGAATTTCAAATTTTTCGTTCCACAAATATTTATTCATAAATCCTTCAGTTTATCATCTGTATAAATAAAATTTGAGCAATGCGATTGTGCTACATAGTATAAAAGAGGTGCCTCTAAGTGTAGCACTATGGTTAAATTTAATGAAGGTACAACATTAATCAACTTGCATAGTTGAATGAAAGAGGCACATTTAAGTATGCAGGTATTTGAAGGTCTATGTCCACATAGACCAAGGATCTCCAAACTACAGCCCTCCAGCTGTTGAACGACATGTCCCCTGAGGCATTGTAAAACTCGGTGACATTCACACACGACTAGGCATGATGGGAAATGTAGTTCCTGAACTGGAGGACCATAGTTTGGAGACCCCTAACATAGACCATCCTCCGCACAGATGTCGGTCTGTAATCGTGACCAGGAAGACTACCCTGCTTTAGAGCGATTGAACTGCTTGTGGAGCGCTACACAGAAAAGATGAAGTCTATGGCGCCGCGGAGGATGGTCTGTGGACAGCTTTACCCCGGCTGCCTGCATACTTGGATGTGCCTCTTCTCTCTTTTTTTTTTAAATCAACCATGCAAGTTGCTACCTTCATTAAATGTAACCATCTTGCTACACTTGGCGCTGCGTCTCTTTTATACTTGGTTGTGACATGATGCTACTCTTGCATCAAGACAAAGTATTTAAAAATGTTGCAAAATGCTCTCAAACCAAGATTTTACTGTATAGCCTAACTGAAGGGTCTTAAAGCGCAAAAAAGCTTGTCTACACACTTTTTCCCAGTCGGTTTAGCGCTAAAAATGGCACCTAAAATACCGCCTGGAAAAACTCCTGCCCTGCAGTCTTGGTGTGAAAGCCTGAGTGCTTTTACGCTGAGGCGACGCACTGGCAGGACTGCTCAAAGATGCTACTAGCAGCACTTTGGAGGAGGTGAAAGGAGCAGCGTGTTTACTGCTCCTCCATATTGAAAACAATGGCACACCGTGGCTATACGCCTCTGCAGAGGCGCATTGCTGGCGGTATTAACCATTTTTCGGCCACTAGAAGATGAATACTGCTGCAAACTTTGACAGTATATCGGTGCTATGTCGCCGCTACACCTCCTGCCCCTGTCTGAAGGGGGCCTGAGAGTTATAATATCCTTAGTAGATTTTGATTGCCCTTGTGTGGTCATCAGGATAGCAACGCAGGTGATTTCTTGCACAGGATTGCAATTTTTAGCAGAATGAGGATCAGAAGTCAGCCTAAGGCCCAGCTTGTGTGGAGGTTTTTTTTATTTTTTTTTAAATAAATCCTGCATATTTTACAGGATTTATATAGCGCCAACAGTTTGCACAGTGCTTTACAATACAGGAGGATTTAGAGGGCCCTGCTTGTTGGCGCTTGCAATCCAGGAGGGAGGTTGTTCCTGAAATGGGTGGAAGCAACAATATAGTTTGTCAATTTTTGCAGTGCTTTACACACATTACATTTACGATGGTTTGCAACTGTGTAAATCTCAGTTAATATATGAAGGCTGCTTTTGGAACTTGCTCGCGGCTTCTCACTATACAGTACTCACTATTCTGCTTACTGATAAAGCCACCATTGATGTTCATTGAATGAATGCCAAGCATGGACAGGCGGCCCTAACATGAGTAAGGGAGAGAATGAGCTCTATTTCTAAACTAGAAGAATTGTGCATTTCCTACTTGTATTAGTACCTGCAGAGTGATACGGCTGCTCTAAGGCTAGCCGTACATTATACAATTTTTCTTTTAGATTTACCAAAACCATAGAATGTGGTCAAACCTTAACTGTTTTAATTCTATATGCAATGCAGCAGGCCCCTGCACTACATAGCTGAAGGGAAATACAAAGAAAATTATATAACATAGCCAGCTAAAAGAAGTATGGGTTCGCGGTTTTATTTCTCCCCCCAAATCATTATACTTATCTATATGAATGTAGTATCTGTCCCCTGGTGTTTCTGCACTAACCAAGCCATCAAATGCTAACAATGGCTTGAGTATCACAGCTCTCTGGTGGCTGTCAATCAGCAGGTCTCCTACTCCTCCACGCTCACCGGAGCGGCTCTCTGAGACGGCTATCAGTCCAGGCACCCGGTGGCTCCTGAGAGTTGGGATGATGTGGTGCCTGGACTGATCTGTGTGACTGGGGAGAAAGTCAGCAATTACTTAAAAGGCAGAAGCTACATTTGTATTTGAACTCTTGCCTGTCCAAGGTGCCTCTGAGGTCTGCACCCCAGCCGATTATTTATTTTTTTATTTTTTGGTATAGGTACTACATAATGAGAACAAACAAGACAAAGGAAAATCTAATTGGGGTAGAAAACATAAAATAGACATAGGCTTGGGGTACTTGACAAGATATGAAAGATTGTATACTTTTTGGAGTCTCTTCATTTGCCCTGGTAGTATCGGGGTTCCATCATTTTGCAAATTTAAAGCCAGCTCAAACCAGGTCCCATCTGCAATTTGAAAGTTTCTGGATAAATTGTCAACTCACTTTGAATATGTTCCCCCATCTCATAGCTCACCCAATTAATACACACCACACAAACAGATCCCTACATTATCATAAATATGAGACTACCCCTGTCCCCCCGTGCCACAAACGGCACTCAAAGCCCTTCCCATCAGGAGTGAAGTGTCAGTGAGACACTATATCATGCCAATTTTTAGAATTCCCCACGCTACACTAACAGGAAGGGTACTATGCCCCCACCCATTGCTAAAGCCAATCACAGTCCTGCTAGCCCTGTCGACCATCTGAAGGAAGATTACTCGCTTGGTTGCCACTACCAATTTCAGAAAGAAGGGATTTCACGGTGATTGAGAGAACCAATCAGGTGACAGTTTGTGGAATTACTGTTGAGCTTCTGGGAACTTTGTTGAAATTATCCTGAAACTTTGCGTCACTATTGAACACCTGCACACTGTGTGCCTCTAATCACCTCCCACCACATATATACGGCCAAGTGGGCACTTCCACCTTAAGAGTAGACATGCAGGAATTTCTTTCAGAAGCAGAGGGATTGCGTGCCCACGTGATCCTGATGCGCTCATGTCAACCAGACATGTTGCATCTCAGATTGGCAGGAGTGCTGTGGTTGGCCCTCCTGATCACATGATGGCTGTGTCCAATCACAGTTCTCCTCACACGTTGCACCAATGAGTATGAGTTTTTTATTATATATTTATAAACACACTCATCACTGGCCCAGTGTCAAAACACACACACACCCTCTCCCCATATATGTCCTAGTAAAATCCTATGTCCCAATGATCGGCTGCATACAATGTCTTTGATCACACAAACAAATTATACACCTAACAGGATTTAATTTTTTAAAGTGGAGCTCCACCCTAAAGTGAAACTCCCGCTGATCGGATCCCTCCCCCCTTTCGGTGTCACATTTGACACCTTTCAGGGGGAGGGGGGTGCAGATACATGTCTAAAGACAAGTATTTACACCCACTTCCGGCCACAGTCTGCGGGCACGACATCACCTCCCGTCCCCGTCCCCCCCCTCGTTGTGTTCTGGGATCACTCGGCTCCCAGAGCAATCAGTAGGCGCAGCACGACTAGCGAATGCACCGTAGGGAACCAGGCAGTGAAGCCGGAGCTTCCTGGTTCCCTCAACGAGGATAGCGGTGGGGGCAGCAGAGTGACGGCGCTGGACTCCAGGGCAGGTAAGTGTGCCAATATTAAAAGTCAGCAGCTGCAGTATTTGTAGCTGCTGACTTTTAATATTTTTTTAGTAGTAGAATACATTTTGGCTTAGCTTTATAACAAAATTGGATTTTATTGGATTTCTTTTAAAATAGAAAATATTGTTTTGGTTTTTTTCCCAAAATTTTTGCTCTTTTTTTCACTTATATTGCAAAAAAATTAAAACTGAGTCGTGAATAAATACTATCAAAATGAAGCTCTACTAAATGATAGGTTCATCTGGGTACAGTGTTACATGATTGCGCAATTCTCATTGAAAGTGCGAGAGCGCTGAAAATTGGCCTGGGAAGGAAAGGGGTGAAAGTGAGGCAGCAGTGAGGCAGACGGATTAGCAACAGGAGCTCACAGCGGCGCACGTCTCCTAGGAGTAGGAGCGTGTGTGTCATAGCTCCAGGCAGGCGTAGGAGGCAGACAGCTAGACAGGCAGTGTCCCTCCCAGCCCTGCAAACCGTGCTCCAGCTCCAGCTCCTGACCAAGCCTCTGCTCTGGGTTCACCCCTTAAGATAATCATCTTTTCTCCTCCTGAGCCCCCCTTCTCCAGACATCCTCCCCAGGTAGGCACTATTTTTCTGTTCACCTCTCCTGGAACCGACTGGCGGCCGTCCTTTTCAGGACAAGCCACCGGATCGCTGGGGCCTTTTTCCCTCTCCCTCTCCCTATCCCACATTACCACCTACCATTATCACCCACCAGCCAAGCAACCCTCCCCCGGCGTCTCCCCGCCTCTATCCCCCGTTATTTCCCCGTTTTCTCCCCTGAACCGCGCCAGCCACTGCTGATTCGCGGCCGCCGCATCTCAGGAAAGGCGCGCCGCTCTCCCGGCCTAAAATACCGCTAGTAACCCCCCAAGAGTTCACCCCCAGCCCCTGTAGGACTCATCCACCCCTGGCTTAACAACCTGTCCCCCCCCCCTGCTCACCAATCCACCCATCTGGCCACACACCAGCCTGGGTCCCTGGTCCTGCTCTTGGTCGGCGGCCATCTTGGTACACCCCAGCAGCAGTGTCAGCTCTCCCACCCCCCTTGTGCACAACTTAATAGCACTTGATCCAGGGGTTCGCCCGATCGCCTCTCAGGGATCAGGAAGGAATTTTTTCCCCTACCAAAGCAAATTGGCATAGCACGGTTAGGGTTTTTTTTGCCTTCCTCTGGACCAAGCCGGGAGGATTCACCGAATCCTCTCTTCATCGCCACCATAAAAAACAACTTTTCCCCTGGTAAATGGCGACCGTGGCTAATCTGCGGTACTCTGCAGAAGCCATTTGGAATCTGAGGCGTTTCGCCGCAATACTACCAGCCATCACCAAAAAATCCCTAAGAATTGAGCAACTTTTGAGGATCGATCTACGATCGACGGTCAAAATTTTTTGCCATTTACCCCAGCCTAAGCACATTTCATGTGCTCTGATCAACACAAGATCGGCAGTAAAACACTGACTTGAAATCCATGATTTCATTCTACAACACGATCTAGACTGCCTCTTCATTACAGAGAGCTGGCTCACAGCCGACTGTAACACCATTCTAGGAGAACTGGTGCCAGAAAACTACCGTATTATAACGGAAAACAGAATAGAGCAAAGAGGAGGGGGCCTGGCAGTGATTTGCAAGGCTCAGCTTGCAATCACCAAACCAATCCTTCAAAATCCTCTTCCATTCATGGAAACCCTTACGCTACAACTGCAAACAAATTCAAAAGAGACCGGGAGGCCACCCGGCCCAAAATCGCAGCTGCTATCATTATGGACAGATTTCTTCTCCACTTACACCCTCAACAGCAAACATTTTTTTGCTGCTCGGGGATTTCAACCTCTGGGCCAATTCCTCACAAGACCCCATTGCCGATGCCTGTATTAACCACCTGGTAGATTTAGGATCACAGCAACTAGTATGTGGGCCCACACATGCTTCAGGTCACACACTTGATCTCATCTTCAGACAAGCTCTGGAAATAAAAATTTTGGAAAATGAAAAGTTGCCATGGACAGACCCCAATGCAATTAAATTCATTATTTCCACAATTCCCCCCGCAACAAAAACATCAAATCCAGTGACAACACACTGGACTAGATGTCAGAAGAAGCTCCACTCGGAACTCTTCAAAACCACTTTAAGGGAAAAAATAGAAACAATTCAGCCACATCAAACGGCCGTTGAAACACTGGATGTCATAAACTCGGCCATGCTACAGTCAGCCGACTTGGTAGCGCCGAAACGCAAATCCCACATCCGGAAAAACAACCGCAGCTGGTTTAACAACCAACTGTCGTTACTGAAGCAAGAACGCAGAAGGGCAGAATCTGCCTGGAAAATAAGTTCTACAGAGCTAAACCTATCCATCTACAAGGCGACAACAAGAAAATACCACAAAGAAATTTTTCAAGCCAAGAAAAATTATTTTTCGGAGGCTATCAACAGCGCCTTAAACCGCCCCCGCAAACTCTTCAAGATGGTCACTCAGACCATGAAACCAGGATGTATTGAAGCCCCCAATACAAACACACAAGAATTTTGCAATGAACTATCGGATTGCTTCATTAATAAAATCGAGGCAATCCGTGAAAGCATTCAGCAAAACAATCCCCCCCCTCAGCCCCCCCTGCAGCCTCTCACACAACACCCATAGTAATTCTCCTATATCGGGTAAGTTCACCCTGGAGCCCATCTCCATCGAGACCACTAAGAATATCATTGGGGCTTTGCACAATGGCACAGCACCAAATGACATTATCCCCACAAAACTGCTGAAGGAATGCGCCTACATCCTGGCTCCTCCCATCACGCAGCTTATCAACCAGTCTATGTTGGAGGGCATAGTGCCCTCACAGTTGAAAGAGGGTATAATCCAACCCATCCTGAAGAAACCCTCCCTGGACCCCAAGGACCCACTCCACCGCCGTCCCATAACAAGCCTCAATGTACTCTCAAAGGTAATGGAAAAAGTAGTGGTACAACAGCTGCAACAGCATCTAGATACCCACAAGCTACTTGATACATTGCAATCAGGGTTCCGTCCCGGACACGGGACTGAAACCACGCTGCTCAAAGTATGGGACGATGTTCTCGAGGCCGCAGACGAAAGAGAATCTTGTCTTCTAGTTCTGTTGGACCTAAGTGCAGCTTTCGAAGTAGCCAGAGTCGCAGAAGGCGATTTATCTTGGTTCTCCTCTTTTTTGGAAAACCGATCGCAAACAGTGAAGTTAGGACCATTCACATCTGAGAAACGCACAGTAACATGCGGAGTCCCTCAAGGATCGCCTCTGTCCCCAGTGCTGTTTAACATCTATCTTCGTCCTTTTTTTGAAATCATCAGCAGCCAAAAACTGCTTTACCACTCATACGCAGACGACACGCAACTGTATTTCTGCATTTGCAATAAAAAGGATCACCGCCTCAATCTAGAGACATGCCTCTCTTTGATAGAGGACTGGGTGACAAAGAGTTATCTTAAACTCAACTGAGCGAAAACAGAACTTCTCCTGTTTCACGCCAAACAAAGGAATCAACCTGCAACAACCTGGACACCCCCGCCCATTCTGGGCAAAATCATCACCCCTAGCGCCAAAGTCAAAAGTCTCGGGGTCATCTTTGACTCCTACATGACTATGGACGCACAAATAGGGTCAGTAGTCAGCGGATCCCACCATCTGTTGCGCCTACTACGCAGACTTACCCCTTTCATCCCCAAAGAAGATTTAGCGGTCGTGGTGGGAGCAATTGTTAACTCCAGACTGGATTATGCAAATGCCCTTTACCTCGGACTCCCCAAGTACCAAATCGCTCGTCTGCATGTCGTTCAAAATACGGCCGCCAGACTTGTGACTGGAAAAAAACCCTGGGAATCCATCTCACCTTCACTGAGAGCCCTTCACTGGTTACCAGTTAAAGACAGGATTGCTTTTAAAGCTCTCTGTCTAACGCATAGATGTATCCATGGGAATGCCCCCCAATATCTATGCGATAAAATAAAAGCTCACAATCCCAATCGCATCCTGCGATCCACCAATCAGAACCTACTACAGATCCCAAAAGCCAACTACAAGTCCAAAGGAGAAAGAAGATTCGCTGTCCAAGGTCCCAGACTATGGAACGCTTTACCAACCAGCATTCGGTTGGAGGCTAATCACTTAGCCTTCAGAAGAAAGATCAAGACTCATCTCTTTTGATATCAAAAGGAGACAGGAACAAGCGCCCAGAGGCGATTCAGTTCGCATGTGCCGCGCTCTATAAGTTTTTCATTCATTCATTCAAAGTGCCCAGTATTGAAGTGGTAAAGCCATAGCCAGTATTGAGCACAATGAAAATCACACCCAACTTTTTCTCAGCCCAACTTATGATCCTGCACACCGTTCCACCGCTTTCTGAAAATACCCCTAACCTGAGCTCATCATTGCGCATCCATTTCACATGCTCGGATGAGACATCACATACAAGCACGTGGGCTGGATGCATGAGTGTGGCAGGCCAGGAAGATGTGTAACGTCTCTGCTTCCTTTCTGCACATCACACATATAGATGAGAAGAGGGTGCATCGGTGAAGCAGATGAGCAGGAGGGTAAAGCGGTGGGGAAAAATGAGCAGAAGGGTTTCAGAGGTGGGACAGAAGAGCAGGAGGGTACAGTGGTGGAAGAGATGAGAAGGGGCTTTAGCAGTGGGACAGATGAGCAAGTGGGGCAGAAGAGCAGGGGTGTACAGAGGCGAGACAGATGTGCAGGAGCTACATTGGTGAGGCAGATGGGTTCAGTTTTAGAACAGATGAGACGGTGATTCAGTAGTGAGACAGAAGAGCATGAGGATACGTTGGTGAAGCAGATGAGAAAAGGGGTACATTGATGGAGCAGATGAGAAAAGGGGTTACAGTGGTGGGGCAGATGTGCATGAGGTACAGTAGTGGGAAGGGTGAGCAGGGGGTTCAGTGGTGGGACAGATGAGCAGGGGAAGGTGTTCAGTGTTGGGGCAGATAAGAAGGGGATTACAGTGGTGGGAAAGATGAGCGGGGGGGGTTCTGTGTTGGGGGCATATGAGAAGGGGGTTTAGCGGTGGGACAGATGAGCATTGGGTTACAGTGGTTAGGAAGAAGAGCAGGGAGTACAGAGGTGGGGCAGATGTATAGAGGGTACAGTGGTGGGGCAGATGAGGGAGGGGGAACATTGGTGGGACAGAAGAGCAGGGGGTTATAGAGGTGTGACAGATTAGCAAAGGGGACAGTGATCTGAGGTGTGAAGGTACATGAATTGGGGCTGATTTAAGGCATGAGAGTGTAGGATGTTAATTTCTCACTACTGCTTAAGTAGTTTACAGCATTTACTTTATAAAAATCTTTTTACTGATTGAGAGCGTTGAAAAAAACATTTTTTTTTATAAAATCGGCACTCTCAATTTCTTTGAAAATATTTTTCGGCACACTGTGCTCAAAAGGTTGCCTACCCCTGGACTACACCATCAAACAACCCTCTCATCCTCACCAAATCCCCCCACAGAATTCTATATAAACTAGCCAATTGCAATATTACGAAAAGAACATTCAATAAATTTGTCCATAACCCTCCCCAATCCATCCTATTTAAAAAGTCACTCCACTTTTGTTAAAGAAAAACATGTCCCTCTGGGTGATTCGTGTACATTGTGGGGATTTTAACAAACTTTTTTTTTTGCAGATTGCTACTTTTTTGTCATGAAAAAATAGCGGTTTGTGTTCATGTGCAATATGAATCTGTATGGAAGTAAAGTTATAATTATCAGTCAGCTGCTGAACCTGTAGGGCTCTAATAAGGAAAGTTAGAGGATGCCAAAAATCTGACTTATAACATTCAATTACAGTATATCTTCTGTTGCAATAGTATACACTTTTTTTTTGTCATTTTATTCCCACAAAAGTTATGTGGTGTATGTTCTAGTGCTGGGGTAGAGGATAGATAGATAGATAGATAGATAGATAGATAGATAGATAGATAGATAGATAGATAAAGATAAATTAGAATAGATAGAATAGATTAGATAGATAGAATAGAATAGATAGATAGAATAGATTAGAAAAGCTAGAATAGGATAGATAGATAGATAGATAGATAGATAGATAGATAGATAGATAGATAGATAGATAGATAGATAGATAGATAGATAGATAGGATAAGATAAATTAGAATATATAGATAGAATAGAATAGATGAATAGAATAGATAGATAGAATAGATAGATAGATAGAATAGAATAGATAGAATAGAATAGATGAATAGAATAGATAGATAGATAGAATAGATTAGAATAGATAGAATAGGATAGATAGATAGATAGATACAAATTTTGAGCGACTAATACAACTGTGAAAGAAACGTACAAAGGGTGTAACAAGAGTAAATAATGTCCATATAAACGCCAATAAATTATTTATTAAAAAATCAAATAATTGCAAATGTAGAACTGGTAGCGAGATTGCTGTGTTCCAGATTTAAAGGAGTTGTAAAGGGAAAAACATTTTTGGCTGAATTGACTGTTTACAGGGTATACTGACATAATAGTTAACTGATTCCTTTTAAAATATATTAAAAATAGATAAAAGTCAATCATATAATTTAGCTACAGTTCTAGTTTCGTTTTTGCATGTTGTTTCCTGTCTCTCTGATGTACTGAGCCAGAGAGCCAATGGAGGGCAGTGATGGTTTGTAAAACTAAACTGATTGGTGCTGAGGGGTTTTAGACACACAGCAATCACACCTCCATGATTAGTGACCACAGTGAGAAAGCTCCCAGTACTGTGGTTATAAGGAAACAGACAACCAGGAAGTGTCCAGAACAGAGAGGAATTACAGCAACATCAAAGCAAAAACAAACAATGAGGACATAAAACCAGGACTGCAGTAAGGTAAAGGAAGCTATTTAGCTAAAAAAAAAAAAAAAAATAATCCTTTAGTGACCCTTTAAACTCCAACCACCATGCTCTCAGAAAGTGCATTGTGCATATTAAAGTGCTTCATGTGTTCGCCACCCATTCTAATTCCTGTCCCTGAGCTACCTTCATACTATTTTGAAAATCGAATAAGAAATATGTTTCTGCCTTAATAACTACCTTAACTCACATTGCTAATGGCATATTGTACTTGTTTGTAGCCTAAATACTGAAATTGGCCATTAAACTGTAATTTTGGAAATGCCGCTAAAAAATTTGCTATGCCAGTAAATTTCAATCTGGTAGGTTGGCAACACTGCTGTGATGACCAACCGTTGCCACCTATACTGGGAATAGGGTGCTTTAAAGAGAATCTGCCACTATCCTAAGAATGGGTAAAGATTGATTTGCAAGTCGGACTCAGAGAGAGTATGCAAATATATCAAATATTCTGAATACCTGTTCTAGGTTCATTGACTTGTGTTATAGCAAAGCAGTTGAGCAAATTGCATTTTCAGAAGTCCCATGTTCCACCTATGATTTTTTAATGGTTAGATTAAGTGATGGGGTACTTTAGTGTAGGGATTGCTTTGTAGAACACTGGGCATCTACACAAAGCACATTAGTTCTTTGCAGCCCTAACCTCATTCGGACAACCAGTGCCAGGCTTCTGTCACAAAATAAATGTGTTCGGATTCCGGACACACTTCCACTTTAACACTATATTGCCTTGTGTTCACAATTCAGTTCCCTAGAAGGACATGGTTAGCTGGGAAATGTGTTTAGTTCAGGCTCTTACAAAAGCATTGGCCATGAGTCATTTTCTAGGAATTGTAGAAGCAAAGTGTCAGAGATCACATGCTGCTTTGCACTCTGAATAAACATTATTGTAAAAAAAAAAAAAGAATTTTAGTGCATCAGTGAAATGATAAAATGAGGAATGAGAAATTGTTTGCTAGATTACACTTTAGCTCCTAACTGCCTCTCTTCTGGACACAGATGTTGGGTCCTCCTCTAACATAGAATTGTATAATTGAGTAAGCCGTATACCAAAAGTGTTTATATTGCACTTAACCTACCCCTGACGCTGACTAGCCCATGGCCTCTGGGCTCCAGTAGTCAGTGTTTTCCTTGATTATGTGCTAACTCAGGGACATTGAAGTTAAATATGTATTAGTTGATTTCTATTTGCCTAAAGCTGAATTCTTAGGGGGAAAAAAAGGCTCCTGCATCTGGGCTACGCACACACAAATATATAAAAAACATAAAATGCCATAGCTGATTTTAAGGGACTGGTTTAGAACAGTCTGTCGTCTCTACTTTATCCTTATTTGTCCCTTATTTTGGTCTGTTCTATATAGCTATATAAAAGGCACTTTCCATTTCATTAAATTTTTAAATTTCTGCATTTGTACATTTCAATTATTTAGCGGTTTAGTATAAGCCAGTACAAAGGAATAGTAGTGGTAAAAAAAAAAAAGGCACTTGTGGGTTTAACATTTTTTTTGGTAAAATTCTCCTTTAAGGGGGCGTGGCAGGGTGTGTTCTCTATGCCTACACACTTTTGCTAATAGGTGTCCCACGTTTTTAAAAAGTTAGGAGGTATGAAAAAGCAACTCGACTTCCCTTATTCCTTGCGCCTGCCGCTTACATTCTTAATCCCAGCTGTGCAACAGGTCCCTCAAAGCCACTTCCCCTTGTTGCTCAGTTATTCCAAAGCACTCTGATGTCATAACATACGATGCAGACCAGCAGTCCAGCATTGATAGGGAGGATGCCCATAGCCTGCCCCCAACCTCAAGGACAACACTGGCTGCCAGTGGAGCAATGAATAAAATAATTATAGTTGCTATTTCTGTTCCTCCTAGATCAGGGGTCTCCAAAATGTGATCCATAGGCCGGATGTGGCCTTTGCCTGCTTTTATCTGACCCTGGGGGCATTATTCCCCCCACTATTAGCAACAGTGGGCCGCATCAGAACACCATAGAACAGCGGCCCCTCCTGAGCTGTCAGCTGGGTTGAACAGAAAAAACTACTAGTGCATACTAGGCTTTAGCAGTCTCTTGTAATATGTCCACAATCTCTAACAGTGTCCTGCAGCATATCCCTAATCTAGAACCACACGTTTAGCATGTCTGCAGTGTCTTTCCATCAGTGATAGAATGTCCACAACCTTCAAATACACCAGCAGCTTATCTGCAGTCTGCGACTATCTTCCATAGTATGTCCATTTGTCCAACAGTTTTCTGGTCTAATATGTTCATTGATAGTTTACAATACAAAACTAAGATTATAAATCATTATGGGTTTATGTTCAGTTTACAAAACTTTACATAGTTAAGAGGGCCATGTTTCAAAAGTGAGACTAATGGCCCAAGTATTATAGCCAAAATGCATACATTAATAAATGTAACCCAAACAGCCTCATAATGGAAAATTCAAGATACCACACGACAATAGGAAAACACTACCAGTATAATAAACGATGAAAAATCTAGAGCAGATTCACTGCAGGAAATATACAGCGGGTATAAAAAGTATTGAACGCGTCACCATTTTCCTAGGTAAATATATTACATGTCAGTAAAAACCAATGCAATCCATACAAATAAGTTCAGAAATTCAGTTATGTGTAATAAAATAGAATGGGAAAAAGGATTTTTACACACTAACTGAAACTTATTTAATACTTGGTACAAAATCCTTTGTTGGTAATGACAGCTTCAAGATGCTTCCTGTATGGAGAAACTAGTCGCATGCATTGCTCAGGGCCTCTTCTATGAACTCTCGTCTTTGGTTCTTTCCATGGATTATCTATCGGATTCAAGTCTGGGCCATTTTAGCATCTTTATTTGAAATCAATTGAGAGTTTCCGTGGCTTTGTGTTTGGGATCATTGTCTTGCCGAAATGTCCATCCTTGTTTCAGCTTCATCATCCTGGTAGATGACAGCAGATTTTTATTCAGAACATCTTGGTACATTTCATTCATCCTTCCTTCGACAAAATTAAGTTTCCCAGTACCATATGCTGAAAAACAGCCCCACAACATGATGTTCCCACCTCCAAACTTCACTGTTGGCATGGGGGTGTTTTTGGGGTGATGTGCAGTGCCATTTGACATCCAAACATGGTGTGTATTATGGCAGCCAAAGAGTTCAATTATGGTCTCATCTGACCACACTATATTCTCCCAGTATTTCACTGTGTCATTCCATTTTTATTACACATAACTTTATTTCTGAACCTATTTGTTTTGGTTTCTATGTATGGGTTGTTACCGAGGTGGTGAACATTTTGTGTCACTAGCACCTTCAGAAATATATTTACCTAGAAAAATGGTCACATGTTCAATACTTTACCCGCTGTATAAAATCCCTGTAAGCACATGCCTACTGTGGATCCTCAGCTACAAGGCCACAAAATGTAAGAATAAGAAGGAGCAATAAAAAGGGCAAAGGGAAAAAGAGGAGGGAATAGAAAGAGCGTAACCCTCCTCCCTGAGACCCCAGAACCCCATATTTCTAACAATTATTTTATTGTTAAAATACAGTGAACATTATATGTGGCTATATGAAGTAAGTGAGTTGGATGTACACTGTCTGCCCTCCTAGACCTACAGTCCTTTATTCAACTAGTTATCCTTAGTATCGCTCTAATCAGGTGCTTAAAACAAAAAAAAACACCCTGCCGCATTGCAATCCATGGTCCGGCATCACTGATATGTAGATCTGGGGGCCAGACGCATGGATAAGGGAGGAGGCACCCTTGCACCCTCTATGGACAGGCCACTACTGATGTAACTTTAACTATTCATGCAAGTGTGGTACTGACACAATTATGTGTAGGTTGCTGTGTGTTACCCCGGGCAGTTCCACTGCCCTTGGCCACAGCTCTTGTGGGCTTCTGCATAAACTCTAGGCCCAAGTACACTGCTGTCAATTAAAATGTAATCTTGATGTGCACTGTAGTTCATCCAGGTCCTGCTATATTGCTCCAGTCAATTCCAATTACTCCCATCAGTGATCCAAAAACCTCTGCTTGTGGATCAGAAGAATTCATGTAGACACTAACGGCCGTGCCAGCTCTAAGAAGTTTCTCTCAGCCAGCGATTAAATTCAAATCTGCAATGCTGGTGCAAACAGGGGCGGACTGACAACTCATGGGGTCCCCGGGCAATAGAAGATTATGGGGCCCCCGGGCTTACAGATGGCCACCACGCCAGGAGGCAGTGCAGAGGCAGGGAAGCTAAAATCTCTGGATTTTCACATTAAAAGCATGTCAGTTTCGGACATATTAGGGACAGATGTAAAAAAAAAACCACAGATTTTTACATACTGTCCCTTGTTTTACTGAGCCTGGCAACGCTGATGGGGCCCCCTAGTGTAATGGGGCCCTCGGGTAGTGCCCGAGTGACTCAATGGTCAGTCCGCCCCTGGGTGCAAATGTATCACACAGTGCACTCAAGAAACCTGTTCTGAGTGCATAAGAAGAATATCATTACTGACCGTCCCTTTGGACTCATTCACATGGGTGCAGTGGGCCATACAGTGGGAAGAGCTGGTTGTTTATGCATCTGAAGCAGAGCGGAGCTTTGTGCAGGCAGCCTATATTGGTCAATGGAGATGTAGGGGCTGTACACACTCACCTGCACCTGTGTTTGATAGGCATGCCAATACGGATGAGTACAAATGGGAAGAAATTCTGGACAGCCGCACTCCAAACATTTTTTTTGCCTTTATTCAAAAAATAGATTAAAAAATACATGCCACAGCAGATCAGAAGGGACAGAAGAGTTGATGCGTTTCACACTAACACACAGTGCTTAGTCATAGCTGTTTTTTTAGAGTGCGGTTGTCCAGAATTTCTTCCTATTTGCATTGTTACATGCATTGCCAGCACCTGGGGCTTCTAATCTGGAGGAGAGGCTTTTACCTTCGTTTGACCTGCCTGGAGCGGTGATATCCGTTTCTCGAGATGGATGAGTGACGCGTTTAGGGCTGTCCACCCATTACTGTATGCCTCTTAACGTGGTTCTAAAGACAGGTTTTTTTTATCCTCATGGCCCTCTCAGCCCCCTGATATTTACCTGAACCTCATCTTGATCAAGCGATGTTGCACGAAAGCCTAGACCTTATCTAGGGATTCTCCCTCATTGGCTGAGATAGCAGGGACTGCCACTGGCTACCATTGCTGTCAAAGTCAGTGAGCCAATGAGGAGAGAGAAGGGCAGAGCCGAGCCACTGCCCCGTGTCTGAATAGACACACAGACCAGCTTGGCTCAGGTGTCCCCATAGAAATCTGCTTGCTGTGGGGGGCACTCTGCAGAAGGAAGGGGCCAGGAGCACTGGTGAGGAACCTGAAAAAAGAAGGATAGGTGCTGTTCTGTGCAAAACCACTTCACAGAGCAGATAAGTATAACATGTTTGTTATTTTAAACAGAAACAAGACTTTAATATCACTATAATATGATATGCAGGCGAGAGTGTGTACAGCCGATGCGTCTCCAATAATTAATATAGGCTGTCTAAATGCAACTTCACATCTCGCTGGACCACATCTCGCTGGATACATAAAGGGTGATAAGAGTACTCTGCCTGCCTTGTTGATTTAATTATTTCATTTGACACTCCAATGTCGGTATCTCACAGCTCCAATTAGATTGAAAGCGCCAATAGTATTGGTCAGGGGTGCCCAACCTTTTGGAGAGCGAGGGCCACGTAAGCGATTTGGTAACCAGTCATGGGCCACAATGAGCGGTCCATGGCCACTCTGCATATGCGACGCTCAGAACGGAAGTGGGAAGCAGCGGGTACAGGCAGTGCATCTGTGACTTTCCTGCAGGTTAGCTGCACGTCACCATAGACTTCTATTATATCCTACAGGTGTGGGGTACACTTTCTGAAAGAGCACCAAACTCCCAGATAATAACAGAAGTCCATGGCACTGCGCTGCACCTGTGAATCAGTTTGAAATCAGCCCAGTGCCCACCAACCACTGCAGAACAGATATGATTTTAGTAAAAAACTTACCTTTAACAGTCTTTAACAGTCTTTCATTCTGGTATCGCTGGCTGGTGCTGTTCCTTGCAGAGTGCATTTGGTTTTACTCCATCTGTGACAGGAGACAGCGCTATACAGGAAGCATCGGCTTATGTAGATCTGCTCCACAGCCGTTTGCGTCCTCTATGGCCGACCTCATTCACAACCCTAATGCTCTGGGATAGCGGATCGGCATCCCGCGATCTGGACTCACCGACCAGCCATCCCAGATCAGGAGGTTGTGGGCCACATCAGAGCACTCTGCGGGCCACATGTGGCCCCCAAGCCACTGGTTGGGCACCCCTGGTATAAGTGGTACAGGATCTATTAGAGAGAGAGAGAGAGAGCGCTTCTGACTTTCCTGCTTTTGATTAGCAACTCAAAAAGTAACCAAGCCAGGCAATCAGCGATCTGATGCGGGCAGTCTCGAAGCTCACTTCTTTTAAGGCAGATGCAGTTACAGTCAGACATTCCCCTGGTGACAGATCTAAGAGGAAATGGTAATTTAATCTCGTTCGAACAATTACAGTTTTCTCCTCCTTGATTGCCCATGTGCCTCAGAAGCTATTCACACAATGTTTTATCCTTCCTGCATGTTTATTATGTTCTTTACCCACATGAAGGCATATTTTCTATGCATGATTTTCATCATGTGTCCTACAATATGTAATCTTTATAAATAAGAGACCCTCCATATTACCATATGTAAATTTTTGCTGATTACCCCTCCATGTCTCAGTCGTGTTTTAAGCGTGCCAATGTGCAGAATAATTTAAGAAGGCTGAGGGCTGCTGATACAGGGACACTTGATATGCAGATACTTTTCGTGGGTCAGTGACTCATCAAATAGTGAAGCATGAGGTTGACAGTTCTGGGGACCGGATTACAGGCAGGCCATATGTATGGATATCTAAAAAACAAATTGGGGGCTATTCAATAGAGCAGTTGTGACAAGTTCTGATGAGTGCAACCGATTCAGGTAGTTCTTAATTGAGCCACTTTAAGAACCTGTTGCTATGACTGCAACATATTCAAAAAGATTTGCCCCCAATTCACAGATTAGGAAGGAATTGGGGGAATCCATAGTGGAAAAGGATCTGGGTGTTCTGTTAGATCATAAGCTTAATAATAGCATGCAATGCTAAGCTGCAGTTTCCAAAACTAGCAAAGTCCTTTCTTGTATTAAGGGAGGTATCATTTTGCCCCTGTACAGATCATTAGTAAGACCTCATCTGGAATATGCAATTCAGTTTTTGGCACCAGTTCTCAAAAAAGATATAGTGAAAATGGAGAAAGTGCCTGTCAGTTTTGTTGGCGGATCTGAATGGCGGCTCCATTCTTCTCTATGGAGCGTCAGATGTCAGCAGGGACATTTCCGCCAACATCCGACCTGATGCGTTCCGCTAAAAATCAGACGGATGGAGATACGTCACCATCCGTCTATTGCGGATCGGACATGCTGTCCGTTTTCATCAGATCTCTCCATAGGAGACAGCGGCGCTGGACAAGCCCCTCCCCCCGCTCAGTGAGCAGAGAGGGACTTTTCATCCGCCGGCTCAGCGGAGATCTGTGGAGAGATCTCCCGCTGAGCTGGCGGACTGTTGAAAGCGGATCCGTCCCCGTGTGAAAGGGGCCAAAAAGGTAAGTAAAGGCAGTCTAGATATTTCCACTATGATCGATTTCCTGTAACAGAAAATGACCAAGCATCTCTAGCTAAAACAATTTTCTAGCTTTGGATGGAGTGGGGAAGCTTACATACTGTATCTCCCAACTTTTTAAGATGGGAACGAGGGACACGTATTAACTAAAGTATGTAGGCAAACGACACACCCCCTGCCACCCTCCCTAATTGAGAATTATATATATAAAAAAAAGGAAGGTTAAACCCACAAGTGCTTTTTTTACCACTACTATGTCTCTTTATACTGGCCTTTGAAATGTACAAACAGCAATTTAGAAATTGAATATCAGGGTTATTGCTCAAACAAAAAAAAAATATATACATCAGTCCAAAATGATGGACAAATGAGGATGAAAGAGAGACAAGAGGGACTTTGTTCCAAATCAGGGACAGTCCCTCAAAATCAGGGACAGTTGAAAGCTATGAGCTTAGGAGATCTGTCAGTTATTTTTCCCCCACTGGGGAGATTAACCATTTGTTTTTCTTTTGGTGACCACTTGTCCATAATCCATCAATTTAACCACTAGAGGTCCGCGCTATTGACAGAATACGTCAACAGCGCGGACCTGAGGCGCCGGGGTCGCGTCTTTGGACGTGATGTATTTGTAATTCCCCGCGCGCGCCACAGGGAAAAACAGTCCCGTCGCATCACCGAGGATTCGATGCGTGTACCCGGCGGCCGCGATGTCCGTCAGGTACACGCGATCGGTGGTGACAGAGCAGGGACGTGGAGCTCTGTGTGTAAACACAGAGCTCCACGTCCTGTCAGGGAAAGGAGACAGATGCTGTTTCCCTTGTACATAGGGACACAGCATCGGTCACCTCCCCCAGTCACCTCCCTCCCCCCACACAGTTAGAACACACCCAGGCTATACATTTAACCCCTTCCTCACCCCCTAGTGTTAACCCCTTCAATGCCAGTCACATTTATACAGTAATTAGTGCATATTTATAGTACTGGTCGCTGTATAAATGTGAATGGCGCCAAAAATGTGTCAAAAGTGTCCGATGTGTCCACCGCAATATCGCAGTCCCAATAAAAATCGCAGATCGCCGCCATTACTAGTAAAAAAAAAAATATAAAAAAATAAATCATAATTCTGTCCCCTATATTGTAGGCGCTATAACTTTTGCGCAAAGCAGTCACTTATTGTGATTTTTTTTTTTTTTTTTACAAAAATACGTAGAAGAATACGTATCGGCCTTAACTGAGAAAAAAATATATTAAAAAAAAATAAAAAATTGGGATATTTATTATAGCAACAAGTAAAAAATATATATATATTTTTAAATTGTCGCTCCTTTTTTGTTTATAACGCAAAAAATAAAAACCGCGTGGGCGATCAAATACCACCAAAAGAAAGCTCTATTTGTGGGGAAAAAAGGGACGCCAATTTTGTTTGGGAGCCACGTCGCACGACCGTGCAATTGTCAGTTAAAGCGACGCAGTGCCGGAAGCTGAAATTTCGCCTGGGCACGAAGGGGGTTTATGTGCCCAGTAAGCAAGTGGTTAAGTTTGTCACAGGAACAGGAATAGAGAAGTGAGATTTCACCTCGCATTGGGAGAAATGCTCTCTCATTTTCAGCTGTATCTCCAGCAAAGGCAGACAAGAAAATTCGCACAGCTGAACCTTGCTTTGGAAAAAGAGTATACTTTCACTGGTGACCGGGGAACTTTAAAGCTCCTGAAACATATTGGGCCAGATTCAGGTAGATGGGAGCATCTTTGCTCTGGAGTAACTCTTCTCATTTACATTACTCTGGCAAAATTTTTTGGAGCAAGTGCTGTTATTCATGAAGCACTTGCTCCTAAAGTTGCGGCAGCGCATCGCAAATGAGCCGGCGGAATTCAAATTGGGCGGGTACAGGGCGTGTATTATTTAAACTAAGCGCGATCCCGCGGCGAACGTACTGCGCATGCGTCGAGTGTCAATGCATCTCAGTGCGCATGCTCCAAATTCTGTCAGTGAACGTCAATGACGTCACATCCCCATTCATGAAATTTTTTACGCAAGCGACGCGATTTTTTTTTTTTCCCGATGCGATGACGACGCCTATACTTAACATAGGATACTCCACTAGGGGGCTGCTTTAACGTTACGCCGCGTATCGCTTCCGGAAACGTCGGAAAGTCACTGCGTCGTGCCCGAATACGATCGTGAATTGCCGATTCCCGCTGATTAACATATTTTTTCAGCGTAAATCAGCGGGAACGCCCCCGGCGCCATTTTTAAATTAAAGTTGTGATGCGATGGCGAAATTCAATTGCGCTGATCGCATCGGAACTCCAACCCGGCTTTTCTTGTTTTCTGGTTACAGAAAACAGAAACGCTGGCTTAAAGTGACAGTTAGGCTGGAGTATCACAGATACTCCAGCCTAACTCTACCTGAATCTGGCCCATTGTCTTATTATCCAAAATTTTTATAATAAAATAAAGATTTCTGTACTCTAAAACCAATGGGTTGGTGCTCTTCTCTCATTTACCTTCCAGAAAAGCAACTACTCTTTCCAAAAAACACAAAAAATAGATACACTAACATTTAAAGGATGTGTAAAGCCTAAAGTTGTTTTAGATTTGGATAGAGTGGGTAAGGGTTGGAACCTATGTCAGGTTTTTCTGACCATCTGCCAATGGAAACTGAAGTATAAAAGAGGATTTCCCCCAGTTTCTCTTATTACCTATTGTGTTGTTGAGACAGGAAACAAAGGAAAAACTCAACAGTTGCGAACGGAGAGGAGAATATAAGAATAATGCAGGTAGGCAGTAACTTAGCTGACAACAGTCACAGATTTCCCGCGACATTCCCGGGAAACTGACTGTTGTCCTGAGGAGAGTTTGCCCCAGGGAGAGTCTTGAGAAATGCTTGATGTCCCGGGCAGCAGCCAGCTTAGTGTAAAACCCTGCTGCAATTCCGGGGTCAGTAGTATATGTAGGTTTTGTGCTGCCCTAGGCCTGACTAAACTCGAGCACCCCCTAATTAAATATGACCCACCCCTTACTGTCAAGGCCACATCCCTTTCTGTTTAAGACCCACCCTGAACATTTCGAGTGGGGACACTAGTTCTTAGGGCCTGGGTATCACGGGAACACTTACCAAGGCCGAGATGCTGAGGGCGGCTCACCTTTGCGACCTGGCGCGATCCTCCCCCTGGGATTGGGACAGGGGGAAGGACGCACCGGGAGGCACTGGTACCAGTGGGAAGATGCAGATCCGGCAGGTCAAGCAGGGACAGGCGGAAGATCCACCGGGATGGTTCGGAGCTGCGGCAGACGGGAAGACTGAAGCGAGATTCCGGTAGACAAGGACGAGACAGGAGAAAAGTCTATGAGACAAGCCGTGGTCAGGAGTTCTTAAAGAAGCAGACAGTCCAGTGTTCAAGCCAGGGTACAAAAGGGCAGGAGAAAGCCGGGAGTCCAGGTTCAAGCCAAGGTCAAGGGATTGGAGAAAGCAGAGGTCCGGGAACGAAAGCCAAAGGTCAAGCAGGTGAAGAATCCGATAACAGGTAACAAGTCAGGTACTCAAACGCTGTTTACAAACCAGCAACCAGAGGACTGAGGGAAGCTGATTTAAATAAGCCGCTCAGGCTTCTGATTGGCCAGGGGCGGAACGAGATCGTGTACTCCCGCGCGCCGTCACGCGCGCGCTCCCGCGCGCCGCCACGCGCACGTGCCCGCGCACACGGCGCGCCGCAATGCCGCGCATGCGCGCGCGCGCAGCCCAGGCGAGCGCACCCGAGCTGACCCGTCCCGGAGCTGGGGCTGGATGGAGCTGGTCCCTTGACAGTGCCCCCCCCCAAGGGGCGGACTCCGGACGCCCAAACTGTCCATCAACTCCGGATGTTCACGGTGGAAGGTTCGTATCAGGCGGGGAGCGTGCAGATTTCTGGAAGGCTCCCAGGAGTTATCTTCAGGGGGGTATCCCTTCCATTTGATTAGATATTGGAGCTGCCTTCCCCTTTTTCTGCAGCCCAGAATGGTCTCCACCTCGAACTCCCTCTCTCCCTCAATTTCCACTGGCGGAGGTGGAAGTTCTTCCCTCCCAGGGAACGGGTTTACCGTGACTGGTTTGAGCAAAGAGGCATGAAAGACCGGATGGATCCGGTAAGTTTCAGGTAGTGCTAGTTCAAAAGCCACAGGATTGATTTTCCGTTTGATCCGGAATGGGCCGATGAACCTAGGGCCCAGTTTCTGTGAAGGGATTGGTAGTTTGAGGTTAGTAGAGGAGAGCCAGACCTCGTCCCCTACTTCAAAAGCAGGGCACTCCTTCTTCCCCTTGTCATAGAATTTTTTGAAGTTTTCTTGTGCCTGCTGCATGACCTCCCGGAGCTTTTGGAAGTTTTGTTGGATGTGAGTTAGGTGTTCCTGGACCGCTGGAACGGGTGTTTCAGGGATGGAGTCCGGAAGGGAGGAAGGATGATAGCCGAAATTCGCCCAAAAAGGAGTTTGGTTAGTGGAGGCATGCACTGAATTATTATAGGCAAACTCTGCCGATGGTAATAAAGACACCCAATCGTTCTGTGATACGGAGCAAAAGCAGCGGAGGTACTGTTCTAACGTTTGGTTGGTTCTTTCCGTTTGACCGTTGGATTGCGGGTGATAGGCAGACGAGAGACAGACTTTGATTTCCAGTGTTCTGCAGAGTTCCCTCCAGAATTTGGACGTAAACTGCACCCCTCTGTCGGACACAATGCTTTTGGGCACCCCATGCAGTCTCACAATTTCCCTGAAGAAGATTTTTGCCGTGTCAGCCGCAGAGGGTGTGCCAATCATGGGTAGGAAATGGGCCAGTTTGGACAGGCGGTCGATCACGACCAGAATTGTTGTGAAGCCTTCCGAGGGAGGTAAATCCACTATAAAGTCCATGGACAACTCTGTCCATGGGCGCTCCGGAACCGGGAGGGGTTTCAATAGGCCCCAGGACTTGGTCTTGGGCCCTTTACAGCGTTGGCAGCGGGAGCAGGATAAAACATAGGTCTTGCAGTCAAGTCTCCACTTTGGCCACCAGAAGGAACGGCTGAGCAATTCGGCAGTCTTTCGTAACCCGAAATGGCCCGCTAATTTATGGTCATGAAACGTACTTAGTACTCGTTGCCTTAGTACCGCAGGTACAAAGATTTTACCCCGTGACCACAGCAAGTCGTCCCGTCTCTCTAGGGCAATTGCAGCTTGGTCGGTACATTCTTTGGATGCCTCCTTTAGGGAGTTTAACAAGTCTGTTTGGGAGACTAAAAAAAAGTTCTGGGCGGCCAAAACGGTACTAGGTTCCGGTGGGATGGAAGTATCTGAGAACATCCTAGAAAGGGCATCCGCCTTCCCGTTCTTTGAGCCGGGCCTGTAGGTGATGTGGAAATTGAAGCGCGTGAAAAAGAGGGCCCAGCGGGCTTGCCTAGGTCTTAAGCGTTTGGCCGTTCGCAGGTATTCTAAATTCTTGTGGTCCGTAAAGATTAGGATAGGATGGAGAGCCCCTTCCAAGAGATATCTCCACTCTTCAAGTGCGAACTTAATCGCCAACAGTTCCCGGTCCCCCACATCATAGTTCCTTTCTGGGGAGGTCAATTTCCGGGATGCGTAGGCCACCGGGTGGAGGAGAGCTTTGGGTCCCTGTCTCTGTGATAAGATGGCGCCCGTAGCTATTTCAGAGGCGTCGACTTCCAAGACGAAGGGCAGAGCTGGGTCAGGGTGCCGTAGGACGGGTGCAGAGGAGAACATCACTTTAAGTTGAGTAAATGCTTCTTGTGCTTTCTGGGACCAGTGGAAGCGACACCCCTGACGTGTTAATTCAGTGATGGGGGCTACAATTGATGAGAAGCCAATGATGAACCTCCGGTAAAAATTGGCGAAACCAATGAATCGTTGTATGGCCTTCTTGTCGCCTGGAGCTGGCCAGTCTTGGACCGCCTTGACCTTCTGCGGGTCCATAGCAATCCCACTAGTAGAAATGATGAACCCCAGGAATTGGATTGTTGTCTTTTCGAATTCACATTTCTCGGCCTTGAGGTATAATTTGTGCTCCCTGAGAATGGCTAGGACTTTCTTAACGTGGGAACGGTGTTGCTCAAGAGAGACCGAGAAGATGAGGATATCGTCTAAATAGACAACTAGGAAGTCATCTAGGTGTTGGCGAAAAATGTCATTGACTAGGTGCTGGAACGTGGCAGGGGCGTTGCAGAGGCCGAACGGCATCACCAGGTATTCAAAGTGCCCGAACCGGGATCTGAAGGCCGTCTTCCACTCGTCCCCGTCTCTGATCCGGACAAGATTGTAGGCCCCTCGGAGATCTAGTTTGGAGAAGAACTGGGCTGCCCGAAACCGTTGGAATAGTTCAGGGATGAGAGGTAGCGGATATCTATTTTTGATGGTAATTTTGTTTAGCTCCCTGTAGTCAATACAGGGTCTGAGGGACCCATCTTTCTTCTCGACGAAGAAGATCCCCGCCCCAGCAGGGGAAGAGGAAGGGCGGATGAACTTCTTCTTTAAGTTTTCATCAATATACGCCTTGAGGGCGACTAGTTCCGTCTCGGACAAGGGGAAGATACGGCCAAAAGGGATCTTGGATCCGGGTAAGAGGTCGATAGGGCAATCATATGGCCTATGCGGAGGAAGGTGATCAGCTTGTTGTTTGTCGAATACGTCCTTAAACTCAGCATAAGCAGAAGGGATGTGAAGGGAATTGTCCGACATAGTAGCTAGGGTGGAACAGGAGGTCTGGGCGGGTAGGAGGCAGTTTTGTGAACAGTAGGCGGATGAAAATTTGATCTCCTTCTTGTGCCAATCTATGCAGGGTTGGTGGACCTGCAACCATGGGAGTCCCAGGATGATGGGGAACAGTGGAGAAGGTATCAAATCCAGGCAAAGAAATTCTTGATGACCTGTGTCAGAAATGGCAAGGATTGGCTGGGTTTCCTGAGTGACAAGTCCAGACCGGGGAAGAGAGCCGTCCGCTAGGTGGATTTGCAGATGAAAGTCCTTAGGGCGGCAGGGAACATGCAGCTTCAGGGCCAGGGCAGAGTCCAAGAAGCAGCTGCATGCTCCGGAATCAATTATGGCTGGCAGCCGGGTTGCCCCCTCCGGGAGCTGTAAGGAAAGAAAAAGGACAACATAAGTCTGTGGTAGGTTATTAACGTGGCAATTGAAGGCGGGTGGCGGTTTACACTTACTGGGTCTCACCGGGCAGGAACGAAGGAAGTGGCCAGACCCACCGCAGTACAGACACAGGTTGGACTGGCGTCTTCGCTGCCTTTCTTCGGGGGTGAGAGGAGGCCGGATAACCCCGAGCTGCATGGGTTCGGGATCTGGAAGGGAGGAAACTGGTGGGACCGGGAGAGACGGCGGAGCGGGAGAGAATCTTGATGGAATCCAACTGGGACGGTTTGTTTGGAAACGCTCCGCCCGCCGTTCCCGAAGGCGTCGGTCCAGCTGGGTAGCCGACTGAATCAACCCCTCTAGTGAAACGGGGGGATCGACTCGAGCCAACTCGTCCTTGAGGGACTCAGATAGTCCTTGGCGGAATTGGTATTTCAGAGCCGCCTCATTCCATCCAGTGTCGGCGGACCATTTCCTGAACTCCGCAATATAGTCTTCGACTGGCCTCCTGCCCTGATTCAAGTTGTGGAGGGTAGCCTCGGCCGTGGCAGAACGCAGAGGGTCGTCATATAATTTGGACATATGTTCAAAGAAGGAGTCCAACGTGTCCAATATCGGATTTCTTTGCTCCATCAGACTGTGGGCCCAAGCTTGAGGTTCATCAGAAAGGAGCGAGATTACAAAGCCCACTTTTACGGCCTCAGAGCAGAAAGTCCTGGGTTGCAAGGCCAGATACAGAGAGCAAGCATTTTTAAAGGCCCTGAACTTTTTGCGGTCGCCTGCAAAACGCTCTGGTGTAGGCACCCGGGGTTCCGGGTGAGACACGACTACTGCTGGAGTGGAAGCAGGCTGAGAGGTGGACGCCCCTGATCCTGGAGTCACCGAAGGGGCTGCGGGTCCAGGTGTAGGGTTTAGTTGTTGAAGACGGCCATCCATCTGTAGGTACCCGTCTTGTAATTTTTGCACCGCCTCAGTTAGTGCCGAGACTTGTTGGCATAAAGTCTCAAAGGGTGAGCGCGCCCTGTCGGCCTCAGACATCTGGCTGGTTTGTACTATCACGGGAACACTTACCAAGGCCGAGATGCTGAGGGCGGCTCACCTTTGCGACCTGGCGCGATCCTCCCCCTGGGATTGGGACAGGGGGAAGGACGCACCGGGAGGCACTGGTACCAGTGGGAAGATGCAGATCCGGCAGGTCAAGCAGGGACAGGCGGAAGATCCACCGGGATGGTTCGGAGCTGCGGCAGACGGGAAGACTGAAGCGAGATTCCGGTAGACAAGGACGAGACAGGAGAAAAGTCTATGAGACAAGCCGTGGTCAGGAGTTCTTAAAGAAGCAGACAGTCCAGTGTTCAAGCCAGGGTACAAAAGGGCAGGAGAAAGCCGGGAGTCCAGGTTCAAGCCAAGGTCAAGGGATTGGAGAAAGCAGAGGTCCGGGAACGAAAGCCAAAGGTCAAGCAGGTGAAGAATCCGATAACAGGTAACAAGTCAGGTACTCAAACGCTGTTTACAAACCAGCAACCAGAGGACTGAGGGAAGCTGATTTAAATAAGCCGCTCAGGCTTCTGATTGGCCAGGGGCGGAACGAGATCGTGTACTCCCGCGCGCCGTCACGCGCGCGCTCCCGCGCGCCGCCACGCGCACGTGCCCGCGCACACGGCGCGCCGCAATGCCGCGCATGCGCAGCCCAGGCGAGCGCACCCGAGCTGACCCGTCCCGGAGCTGGGGCTGGATGGAGCTGGTCCCTTGACACTGGGGAAGGGGCATTGGATTCCCTTAATTTGCATAGATTTCCTCTCACTTCACGTTTGGCTATGGGGCAGGAAGGGAAATCTCTGCAATGGGACAGGGATGGTAAAAAAAATAATCTGACAGGGGCCATAACCCTCCTTTACTCTATCCAAAATGAAAAAAAAAGTGTTGCCTATAGTTCTACTTTAAGCACAAATTTCTGATAGTTTTCATGGAAAGGACTAAGAAGATATAACCATGCCAATGGTGCAGCAGAAAACATATAGCACAGTGAGGAAGGTTTGTAGTCCAGGAGGATAGGAAATTCAAAATTAGAAGCAGCTTGTGTTACACTAACAGTGTAGCACTAGCTGGCAGGGACTCTTTCCGTGTTGCCCCCCTGCAAAGTGCTGCCCTAGGCCTGGGCCTTGTTGGCCTAGGCCAGGATAGAGCGTTGGCCGGGGTAACACATAGGTTAACAGGAGAGCTTTTTTTATTTATTTAGAGTCTCCCCCTGCCGCCTCCTTCTCTGCAATAAACTTAGCATGCAAGGAGGTCAGGGGACACTTGCCTGTCAGTGATTGGCTGGGATGCGGAGAGAAGGCATGTCTAGCCTCGAAGAGGTGAACATGAATGTGGCAGGCCGACCGGAGCTGAATTGCAGCATGTGTGTGCATCCAAGCAGAGGTATGGTTCTATCCTGCAGTCTGGGCTCTGTTTCTTTTTGTGGGGAGGGGGGGCCAGTCTCTTGTGTCATGGGAGCACACTTTCTGACCATCTCCTGTATCTGTTTGATGTGATCTGCCTGGGGTGATGGTGTTTGGAGTATCTATCTACTGATTGTTAAATGTTCTGGCATACACATATTGCTATTGAGGTGATCTGGGCCTCCTGTCCCTCCATCCCTCTTTCTTTCCTTCTCTTTCCTCCCTTCCCTTTCTCTTCCTCCATCCCTACCCTTTCTCTTCCTCCATCCCTCCCCTTTCTTCTTCCTTTTTTTCCCCCTTTCCTTTCTTTCCTCCTCAGACTCTATTTAACCACACCCCCTTTAAGCCACACCCAATATTTAGAACATGTCAAATGTAGCGCTGGGTGATGATGAGGTATAAACACTGAGTATCTGATAAAAAAAACAAATGTTGTAACCAAAAAAACACCAAGTGAGAGATGTGTTATCAAAAAACTGATCAATAAAAGTCCAAAATATGGTGTGAATAGTAGAAAAGCTTGATTGATGTATACGACCAGGTGAATAGTCCTAGATCAACGATATTTCACACTTGAACGTGATGCACACTTGTGAAAAAAAAACGCCACCAATTATGCAGAGGCTTACCGGAATTGTTGAACCCTAAAGAGCCTACGCCCAAAGGGTCAACAGAGCTGAATATACACAATGGATGTGTCAGTGCAGGACCAGATGTTCACAAGGCAGGAAACAGCAAATCCACCAATCAAAAGGGAAAGACGTCTAGTGCTTGAGGATAATGACCCACAAACGGTCAAACCATGAACCCAGTATATTGGAAAAGAGTAGAACAGAGGAAGCACATAGTGTAATACTGTAGGCAATGAGCATTTAATAATGGTTGTAAACACCTACATGAAAGTGGAAGGATAAACACTTTGATCAAATGTGTGTGGCAGCAGTGGCGTTCCCCGACGCGTTTCACAATATGTTGCTTCGTTTGGGGTATCAATATTTAGCACAGTTTAAACCATGCCCATTGCTTCGAGAGACACATCTTTCCTCTCCCTCTAGACCAGTGGTTCTCAACCTGGGGGTCGGGACCCCCTTGGGGGTCAAATGATGATTTGCCAGGAAGTCACCGAATCCTGGGCTGTTCCTGAAGCCTGCACCGTTCTCCCAGCCTTTTTGCAGGCACCCCTGGGGCTGTCCCTGGATCCTGTGGCTGCCTAGCTGGACTGTTCCTGGAGCCCACAGCCACCCACTCAGCCTCTTCTCAGGCGCCCATTCAGTTCACGACATGGCTGGGGGGCAAAGACTAGAGGTCAGCTGACTGGTGAGGAAAGTGAAGTGGGAGGGGCTGAGGAGACCCCATCTCCTGATTTCAGCATAGGTCTCACTGCTATGAGACACCACAAAGTCAGAGACACAGTGAAGCCGGAGACACAGTGAGTAACACTACCTGTGATTATAGTTGCCATTAAAAGGACTCAGGTAGCGCTAAATGTCTGTGGGTTAGGGGCGCAAATTACCTGTCTTGCCTTGGGTGCTGACAACCCACACTACAAAAAATATTTTACCCGTAGGGGTCCCCACAACTTGGGAAATGTTATCAAGGGGTCACAGCACTAGACGGTTGAGAACCACTGCTCTAGACCAATAATAATAATAATGTCCTGTCTACAAACTAAAAAAGAATGTCAGCAACTATGCATTAGTTGGGGCTGAGAAAGGAGACTAGCAAGAATGCAGTATATATTTTGGAGCTGGAGAAAGCACAGGGGAAATTTGACCTTATTTTACTTGCAATAAATTATCCGCGAACAGTGACAAAGCACTAATCTGGTCAAATGTCAGGTAAAACAGTAGTTCCAGACATGGCATGTTTAACTACTTTAACACACCCTTCCATGGTAATACACAGAAATCCCCTTAGATACTATCTTTATTAGAATTGCAGATCATTAGTTTGGATTACTCTAATTTAGTGCAATTACTACTCTCAATCTGTTCGACTTTCCTTTAGTCATGTAGACACTAGTTATATCAAATGTGCTTGGAGGTAGTAAACTTACTTACAAAAAATCAGCTTTAGAGTGTAAAATCAATTTTGTACTCCAATACCTGTAATGGCATAGCTAATTGGATGAATGATCTGACTGGGACTGAATGTAACTTGCAGTTTACTAAACAGGTGCATTTGGGGGGTGGTGGCAGATTCTGATGTGAAGTTCTCTTGAAATGTGTTTATGTATGTTCATTTAAAAAACTTTTTTGGCCAAGAAAAAATTGTAAAATATATGATGTAACAAAACATTTGGAGCCCCCTGTCCTATGGCAACAGCGAGACAAGCTGAGAAACACACCTAAACACAATAGAGGAGGGACTCCTTATAGTACCAATGTCTTCTGGGGAAGATGCATACTATTAGGCTCCTGCCCAGCTGCCCGCATGCTAGTCATGATAGTGGAAGGCCTGTCACTTGGTTTTAGATTTGCCCAGCTACCTCTGCCTCATCAGGTGTGGTCTCTCTGAGCTGTGGAGGATGGGGGGAAAATATCCCATCTTCCTAAGGCCATGTCCAAAACTCACGGAGTTGGGCTAAAGGAGTTAAAGTAGAACTATAGGTAAAACTTTATTTTATTTGTTTTTTTCACATTTTGGACAGTGCAAGGGAGGGTTATAACCCCTGACAGTTTCTTTTTTTGCCATCTGTGTCCCTTCACTTCCTATCCTATAGCCAACACAGAAAGTGAGAAAATCTCTGCAAATAGAGAATGCCTTGGGGACCCCCATGTCACCCGAACTAGTCTATTACTTTTTTTTGAGGATTAATTTTATTATTGAACCGGAACCCAAAAAAACTCATTAATATCAAAGGGGAAGTAGTTTTTAGTTTGTTTTTAGTTTTAGCAAAAAGATTTGCCTTCAAAAAACAAATATATACCCATTTCAATTATTTATTTTTACCAGTTATACAATATATATTACATTCAAAAACAAAACAAAAACAAATCAGGCAGCGCTCCTAAATGGAGTTAAATGATATGGCATATAAAAGTCCAAAATAGGTGTTCAAAGAGATGATTCCAAAGTTGATCCGTGATTTAAAAAGAAAGGAAAGTGTCTCCTGCAGACCAGAGCCGATACTATCCTTTTATTACCAACACCACTACTCGTAAGATAGGCAGGGAAAACTCTTACCAGACAGCGCTGGAATTCAAGACTTGTATAATCACACTAATCACTGCAATGGGTGATTCAAATACTTGGAATCCAATCCTTATAAGCTATGTGAGGAAGAAAACAAATAATTGCACATAGCATAATTCTGTTTGGTTTTAATACTTAAAATAAATAAAAGGTTGGAAATGCACTTACAATCTTTTAGATAAAAGCAGGCAACACATCATATAAATGGCTCATCACAGCCTCAGATCACGGGCACTTTTACTCTGTTTGTTAATCCCTTACATTAGTGGTCAGTAGTAGAGGTGCCACCTTACATTGGTAGTGAGTGGCAGAGGTGAACCTTTACACTGGTGGCTAGTAGTAAATACTTGACACCCATAGGAGGTGATTTAACACCCCCTATGATACAGTGGTAAGTAGTAGAGGTGCTTCCTTGCATTCGTAGTGAATGGAAAAGCTGAACCTTTACATCAGTCTCTCAACCCTTTCAACATAGAGGAGCCCTTGAAATAATTTTTTGATCTCAGGGAAACCCTGCTAAAATTACTACATCTATACCTCCTTAAACATTAGTGTAATAGTCAATGTGATGAATGCTTCTTGCTCTTGTTGTTTTTGGAAAGAATTACCTCTTACAGATAACTAAAAATATCAATGGTGTCAGTAGAACTTATCGGAGGGGCAGAAATTGCTCAAAGAACCCCTAGCAACCTCTGTAGGAACCCTAGTTGAGAAACCCTGCTTTACATTATTGGTTAGTAATAGAGATGCCTGTTTACAATGGTAGTGAGTAGCAGAGATGACCCTTTACATTGATAGTCAGGGAATGGAAAGACATGATACACTGCTCACAGCTCAGGGAACCTCTGCCAATCTCCCAAAGAACCTCAGGATTCAACAGAACACTGGTGGAGAAAGAAAAATTAAAAACAACCATGGGGCGTTAGTTGATAGTACATTACATTTTATTGATACAATGTTATCATATACAGTGCGGAAAATAAGTATTTGAACACCCTGCTATTTTGCAAGTTCTCCCACTTGGAAATCATGGAGGGGTCTGAAATTGTTATTGTAGGTGCATGTCCACTGTGAGAGACATAATCAAAAAAAAAAAAATTCCAGAAATCACAATGTATGATTTTTTTAACTATTTATTTGTATGATACAGCTGCAAATAAGTATTTGAACACCTGAGAAAATCAATGTTAATATTTGGTACAGTAGCCTTTGTTTGCAATTACAGAGGTCAAACGTTTCTTGTAGTTTTTCACCAGGTTTGCACACACTGGAGGAGGGATTTTGGCCCACTCCTCCACACAGATCTTCTCTAGATCAGTCAGGTTTCTGGGCTGTAGCTGAGAAACACAGAGTTTGAGCTCCCTCCAAAGATTCTCTATTGGGTTAAGGTCTGGAGACTGGCTAGGCCACGCCAGAACCTTGATATGCTTCTTACAGAGCCACTCCTTGGTTATCCTGGCTGTGTGCTTCGGGTCATTGTCATGTTGGAAGACCCAGCCTCGACCCATCTTCAAAGCTCTAACTGAGGGAAGGAGGTTGTTGCCCAAAATCTAGCAATACATGGCCCCGGTCATCCTCTCCTTAATACAGTGTAGTCGCCCTGTCCCATGTGCAGAAAAACACCCCCAAAGCATGATGCTACCACCCCCATGCTTCACAGTAGGGATGGTGTTCTTGGGATGGTACTCATCATTCTTCTTCCTCCAAACACGGTTAGTGGAATTATGACCAACAAGTTCTATTTTGGTCTCATCTGACCACATGACTTTCTCCCATGACTCCTCTGGATCATCCAAATGGTCATTGGCAAACTTAAGACGGGCCTTGACATGTGCTGGTTTAAGCAGGGGAACCTTCCGTGCCATGCATGATTTCAAACCATGACGTCTTAGTGTATTACCAACAGTAACCTTGGAAACGGTGGTCCCAGCTCTTTTCAGGTCATTGACCAGCTCCACCCGTGTAGTCCTGGGCTGATTTCTCACCTTACTTAGGATCATTGAGACCCCACGAGGTGAGATTTTGCATGGAGCCCCAGTCCGAGGGCGATTGACAGTCATGTTTAGCTTCTTCCATTTTCTAATGATTGCTCCAACAGTGGACCTTTTTTCACCAAGCTGCTTGGCAATTTCCCCGTAGCCCTTTCCAGCCTTGTGGAGGTGTACAATTTTATCTCTAGTGTCTTTGGACAGCTCTTTGGTCTTGGCCATGTTAGTAGTTTGATTCTTACTGATTGTATGGGGTGGACAGGTGTCTTTATGCAGCTAATGACCTCAAACAGGTGCATCTAATTTAGGATAATAAATGGAGTGGAGGTGGACATTTTAAAGGCAGACTAACAGGTCTTTGAGGGTCAGAATTCTAGCTGATAGACAGGTGTTCAAATACTTCTTTGCAGCTGTATCATACAAATAAATAGTTAAAAATTCATAAATTGTGATTTCTGGATTTTTTTTTTTTTGATTATGTCTCTCACAGTGGACATGCACCTACGATAACAATTTCAGACCCCTCCATGATTTCCAAGTGGGAGGACTTGCAAAATAGCAGGGTGTTCAAATACTTATTTTCCACACTGTATATTGGTAAAGCAATTTTAATGCGATAAAAACAGTGCAATAAAAAAAAAAAAAAAAGGAGCAATCTTTTACATCTCATAGAAAAAAAAAACGTATATGCAACATTACTTCCACCAGATTAGCCGTAAAGCAACCATACAGATAGGGAACTCATTTCTCAATGTATTTTGTGACATCAGATTAACTTCATCAGGAGATACTTATTACTATTATGTAATCAGCCATTATGCAATGGCCTCCAGAAAGCAAAGCAATGGGTTGTTCTGACTGAGGAGCTATGGGGAACTGAGGAGCCATGGGAACTGAGGACCCCCACACACTAAGGGACAGGCACAAAGGAGAAAGAAAGCGAGAAGCACAGTAAGGGCCTGTTCACACTTGACTAAATTTGTAATGCTTAACAAATGGTCCTACAGCGTTAGTATGGGCGTTAGACTCGCATTAACCACTTAAGACCCGGACCAAAATGCAAGTAAAGGACCTTGCCCCTTTTTGCGATTCGGCACTGCGTCACTTTAACTGACAATTGCGCGGTCGTGCGACGTGGCTCCCAAACAAAATTTGCGTCCTTTTCTTCCCACAAATAGAGCTTACTTTTGGTGGTATTTGATCGCCTCTGTGATTTTTATTTTTTGCGCTATATACAAAAATAGAGTGACATTTTTGAAAAAAAATCAATATTTTTTACTTTTTGTTATGAGAAAAATCAATAAACTAAATTTTAGTCAAACATTTAGGCCAAAATTTATTTAGCCACATGTCTTTAGTAAAAAAAAATCACAATAAAAAAAAAATTAGCTACCTAGCGGGAACAGCGACACTAATACAGCGATCAGAAAAATGATCGCTTAGTGATGCTGGCAATAGGGAGTGAAAGGGTTAACTAGGGCGGTGATCAAGGGGTTAAAACTTTATTAGGGGGGGGTACGGGGGCTACCCTGAACCTAACACTAACTGACTGTCACACTGCCTGTCACACTGACACTAAATACAGTAATCATACATGTATGATTACTGCATTCAGTGACACTGTGACAGGGGGGAGGGGGGCGATCGCGGGGGTTAAATGTGTTTATGTGTAGTGTTAGTGTAGTGTAGTGTTGTGCAGGACTTACTGTGTGGTGATCTCTCCTCAGCGGCGGTTGAAAAAAACGCAGAGGGAGAAATCACATCGCTTCCTCCTTCCTGTGTTTACACAGGAGGAGGAAGTGACAGGGCGGGCGCGCGCATTGGCTGGGAGCGATCCGGAGGGGGCGGACAAAAACGAATAGCCGCCCCCTCTTGTCGGATCGCTCCTGCAGCCGCGCGGACCGCCGCATTTACGGGGGGGGGGGTTTCCAATCGGACCCCCGATCCCCCCCAAGGCACCAACGTATATATACGTTGATGTGCCTGTCGGTGCCATTCTGCCGACGAAAATGTACATGCGGCGGTCCTTAAGTGGTTAATGAGTTTTAGTGTTAGGCCTCGTACACACGATCGGACATGTCCGATGAAAACGGTCCGCGGACCATTTCCATCGGATATGTCCGATCGGGAGTTTGATCCGATGGCGTGTACATACCATCGGATCAAATTCCCCGCCGCCGGACGGCGCGGTGACGTGGCGGTGACGCGGCGGTGACGCCGCCACATCACCGCACCAGGAAGTTAAACACTTCCGCGCATGCGTCGAATCCATTCGGCGGCGGTGCGGGACGACATGTCTGCTGGTAAGTGTACTAACCAGCAGACATGTCGGGCGGACAGATTCCCACCGGATAGATTTCAAAGCATGCTTTGAAATCTGTCGGGTGGAGAAATCTGTCCGCTAGCCCATACACACGAGCGGAGATGTCTGCTGAAACGGTCCATCGGACCGTTTTCAGCGGACATATACCCTTAAGTGTACGAGGCCTTAGAATTAAACTGGCATTTTAAAAGCGTTAACGAGAAGTGAAAAATGCTCCCCAAAAGCCCTATGGGCAGTTTTAAAGTGTTTGATGAGTTTTAAAGCACGTTAAAACTGCGCCACAAATGCCTATTCCATTGCAGGAAATAAACAAATCTTAACGCCACGCAAACTGCCTGCCAGGGCGTTTGCAATGTGTTACCATAGACTTGAATGGGAGATGTTAAAAGGCTTCAAACGGCTCCCGACTCGACATGAGGCTTCAATTCTGAAGCAATACTACGCCAACGCTTCATGCTTTGATGATGTGAACAGCACTATGCACTGTCCATTGTATCATTTGCATAGATGTTTGAGGGGTGTTTTTAACGCATACTTTCAATGCCAGTGTGAACCTAGCCTAAACCACCCCAAAAAAAATCCCGATCACACAGATTTCTAAAACCCAAGGCCTCTGATCCTAGGTGACTGCTTCTCCCCTGTCACCAACTAAATGACATGCACTGTTGGAGAAAAGGTTAAAAAAAAGGTGTAGTTCAGTATACTACCTAATGTAATGAAATAGTACAATGGAACCCCGGATTGCGAGTAACACGGTTAATGAGCATTTCGCAATAGGAGCTCTGTATTTTTTTAAATCCTAACTCAGTTTGAGAGTATTGTCTCACAAAATGAGCAGGATTCAAGTCAAAGTTGGGTGCAGTATCGTGTTTGGCCTACGGTGGGGGGCGCGGGAGCCGAGCAATTCGGAAATGATCAGAAAGACTCGGAAATATAGCGTTCCCGAGCCTTTCTGAGGTTTGCCAAGGTCAGCCGAGCTGTCCTTGTGCCTTTTTGTGTGTGTTCCCGAGGCTCCCTGGTGCCCCCTACCTCTGCCCACATGTGGTATTGCATGCCATTGAAGTCAATGCGGAACAAATTATTTCCGTTTCCATTGACTTCAATGGGGAAACTCGCTTTGATATGCGAGTACTTTGGATTACGAGCTCATCTGTAGGTGTTCGAAACGTAAACGTTATTGGACCCAGGTGGTCCACACTATTTCATTGGTCGCCCAAGTTACTATACCCACTAATCCGCTAGTGTGTCTATTGGTTGCTCTAGACCCTAAATTGTATCAACCAGGTACATCTATAACGGTATCTCGTTGCTTGCAAACTGATAGCAAGATACCAGATGCCCCCCCACTATCCTAATAGTGAAGCTATGGCTAGAATATGTTAACTCCTTACTATTGCAAGAGCAACTGGCTTATGGACATCGAAGAGCTCTACCCAAATTTTAATTAGTCGGGATGGCTGGATGTACCAGGTTTAGCCCCTCCTAAATTAGTGATGGATAGGCTACTACAGCTGTGAATGCTGCTATTATTGACCCCACTGGTATTTTGCTTTACGTTGAACCCACATACAGGAAAAAGCAGGATAATTGTTAAGGAATGTTTGGTAATCTCCAAGATGTTGTTCAATAGATCACACTTATTTTGACTCCGATTGTTGTGAAGCAATTTATCCCTTGTAAGACCTCTATGCCTGGCCTGTATAAGCAGATATAATCACTGAGGACAATCCTTATCAGATAGCTTGAACTCACCACTACCGATTCTATTCACAGAAGTTGCTTTAATCCAACACATCAGAATACATCAGATGACAGGTTACAGCAGATGAACAGGTTGTAGTATTGTGCTGTCAAAAGATGATACTGTTTGTAGCTTACTATGCAGAATACATGTGCCCTTGTAACATGTGGCCTGTAAGCAGTCTCCATAGACAGGAAATACCAAAACTCAGGAAGAAGGGTGGAGCATTACACAGAAAGGAAGGGTGTCATAGATCATAGATGGCAGCATGTAAACTAAACATAACATAGGAAATAGTTGAGAAACAATATTTATATACTGTATATATAACAAATCTATGCCTATTGGGCAGCACAACACTCATTTTACTTACCGGCTCAATGGACACCCCTATTGCACCATTTTGTATACATGCATTGCTACATGACATATTGGGTTGGATTCTCTGACTAATTCTTCTTTGTGACTTGTTTAACCAAGTAAGATGGTATATCTAACACAATAGATGTATGATGTATCATGTGTTTCTCTTTCCTGACCTTTATTATCAATAAAAGAGTTTGGATTAAAAAAAAATATATATGAATTCAGACACTTGCATACGTAATATAAGATGAACAGCTGAGGAGGAAAGAGGGACAGGGGGATTTGGTTCCCAAAATGGATTTCACTCCAAATGAGGAACCTTTGGAACACATGATAAGGACTGTTGCAATAAAGAGGGCATGTGATTTGCACAGTGTGTATGTCTTAGGCTGGAATCGCACCTATGCATTTTTAGTGCTTTTTGCAGATTTGCACTACAGAACGTGGTTCATAGGAAACCATATTAAAATGGACTGTAGTGCAAAAAAAAAAGCACTAAAAATGCATTGGTGTGAATCCAGCTTTAGGGAGATCTGGCTTGGTTTTGCAAGAGAGACCTTTTGTCAAGTAGCTCAGCCTGGCTGGAACCTGGCCAGACTGGGAACCCTGTCAGGGAGGTTAGTCAAGTGATAAGTGGCTTGTCAGCTATCTTGGGCATGTAGAAGGTGAGCTGGAGGATCAACTCCCTGTCAATGACGTTAGTCAGCTCGTGCAAGCCGGTGACCAGAATAATCCAGACGTCAGTGTGTAACCCTACCTAGACAAGATTTCCCATCCTGTTCCATGCACCTGCTAAAAACAAACAAACCATTATATTGTCTGCTAGATCCCAACTTACAAGAGAGACACACATACCAATCTAGGACATTAATAGTAGTTTCCTTAAACAAATATACCGTATGTACTATGTATAGCTACAACAGTTATTCTTACAGTTTTTTATTTCTGCAGTGGACCTGAAGAAAAATAAATACAAAATAAGATTGCCATTACCCTGTTAACCCTGCTTTCTTAGGGCCTGCTCACACTGTACCATTGCAACGCAAGCGCTGCAAAATACTAAAGTGTGTGCATGGTCTTAATGTTAACTCTGCACGGTTTTGCAACACAATGTGGAAAATATGGCCGGTCTTGTTCTCTTATCATTCTAAAATGTTGTGTGGGGTGTTTAATAGTAAGTTTCTTCCATCAAAAAAAACGGAACGGATGAAAAACGGATCAACTGAAGGGAAAAAAAATGATCTTAACCACTTCCTTACTGGGCATGTAAACCCCCTTCCTGACCAGGTGAAATTTCAGCTTGCGGCACTGCGTCGCTTTAACTGACAATTGCGCGGTCGTGCGTTGGCTCCCAAACAAAATTGGCGTTTTTTTCCCCACAAATAGAGCTTTCTTTTGGTGGTATTTGGTCACCTCTGCGGTTTTTATTTTTTGCGCTATAAACAAAAAAGGACGACAATTTTGAAAAAAAATACAATATTTTTTACTTGTTGCTATAAAAAAATAGCCCAATTTAAAAAAAAAAATTCAGTTTAGGCCGATACGTATTCTTCTACATATTTTTGGTAAAAAAAAAAAAAAAATCGCAATAAGCGACTGGTTTGCGCAAAAGTTATAGCGCCTACAAAATAAGGGACAGAATTATTATTTTTTATTATTTTTTTTTTTACTAGTAATGGCGGCGATCTGCGATTTTTTATTGCGACTGCGACATCATGGCGGACACATCGGACACTTTTGACACATTTTTGGCACCATTCACATTTATACTGCAATCAGTGCTATAAATATGCACTAATTACTGTATAAATGTGACTGGCAGGGAAGGGGTTAACACTAGGGGGTGATGAAGGGGTTAATGTGTATCCTGTATAGTGTTCTAACTGTGGGGGGAGGGGGGTGACTGGGGGGTGCCCGATCTGTGTCCCTATGTACTAGGAACACAGATCAGTATGCTCTCTCTATGACAGGACGCTGTCATTGTGAGAGCCGGCAATGAGAGATGATCTCATATGTTTACATATGAGATCATCTCTCATTCGCTGCACAGATCGCATCGCAAACGGCCACTCTGATTGGCCGTTCGCGGTGATCTGTGATTGGATGTGTCCAAGGGACACGGCCAGTACACAAGTTCCCCGCTGCGCACTCGGGAGGGCGCTGGGAAACAAAAAGGCTGCCGTGAAAACACGGCAGCCCAGAGATTTAGAACCACCCTGCGGCCGCATGTAGTCGTACGGCCATAGGGAAGTGGTTAAAAACTGAACGGACGTGTGAAAGAGTCCTTACACTGTGCACTGAAAATTTCAAATAAAATACAGCTGAATTACTGATTACTAGGTGTGAATGGGCTCTAAGGCCTTAGGCCTCGTACACACGAGCGGATATGCCCACTGAAAACGGTCCGATGGACCGTTTCAGCAGACATCTCCGATCGTGTGTATGGGCTAGCGGACAGATTTGTCCATCGGACAAATTTCAAAGCATGCTTTGAAATTTGTCCGCTAAAAACCTGTCCGTCGGATATGTCCGCTGGTTAGTACGGGAAACCAGCGGACATATCCTCCCGCACATGCGTCGTATCCTGTGAATGGATCCGACGCATGCGCGCGGAAGTGTTTACTTCCTGGTGCGTGACGTAGCGGTGACGTGGCGGCGTCAACGTCACCGCCGTGTCATCGACACGTCAGCGCGCCGTCTGCTGGCGGGGATTTTGGTTTGCTCGTGTGTACACGCGAGCAAACCAAAATCCCAGCAGACAGATTTGTTCAAATCTGTCGGACGGACAGATTTGAACAAATCTGTCCGCTCGTGTGTATGCAGGTTGCGGTTTGCATATTGCAAATGCATTTTGTGTTTTTCAATACACATTTTTGATTCATTGAAGTCTATGGAACCAAAAAACAGAAAAAAATTCTTGACCCTTTCCATAAATTGCACAGATGTGAACTACATCCATAGGAAACCATGTTAAATAGACTGTAGTGAGTTTCTGTAAAACTGAAAATGCATAAAAAGAAATATATAGGTGTGAACCAGACCTTAAGAGATAAGTTCAACTTTGGAGCATGTTCCACCCGTTTGTAGGCGTACCACCCGTACTAGCTGTCACTTTTTGAAACAACGCAGCCATGCTCCCATTCATTTACAGAGCTCTGCTTATGAATGTAACTACAAGTCCTGGCATCCTTTGCCGCTGTCGGCTTGTAGTGCTCAATGAATGATGTTGAGCACTGTGTTAGTTCATGAGCGTCTTCCTGTCAGTGAGCAACTGCTTGGCCGTATGATGTACGGGCAGATAGCTCACACTGTCAGTCTGCAGGAGACCTGCATGATATCAATTTGATGATCGCTGGTGCAATGCTTTGCAGGCTCCTAAATAAAATGCACTTTCATTTTACCTGCAAAAAAATTAAAAATTTTGATAAAAAAAAAAAAAAAAGTGATTTTATCCTTTAAATGTGAACTCCAGACAAACAGCTAAAAACAATACATATATGGGAGACCGTTTTACCTGCAAAAAGGATTTGTATTTCTGTGCATCCAGTCATGGGATTTACACAGCTCTGATTCACAGTACAGTCCTATCTAGCAGAAATTAAAAACATGCTTTTTCTCTGCTGCAGTTTCACTTTGAACTTGCATGCTTTCTTCTCACCTGTGACTGGACAGTGAAGGGAGAAGCAGCACCTTGATAAACTCTTCCCCATGTCATCCTGCTTTCTTCTCCCATCAGCATTTTCCTTGCACTACAAACACACATGAAGCCCCGTACACACGGCCGAGGTTCTCGGCAGAAACCAGCGAGAACCTCGTTGGGAGCCGCATTCTGCCGAGAACCTCGGCCGTGTGTACGCTCTCGGCGAGCCCCGCCCGTCAGGAAACCCGTCGAGCAAATAGAGAACAGGTTCTCTATTTGCTCGACGGCCCGTCGGGATGAATGGCTGGTTGCCTTTCCCGACGGGCGGGTCGCCGATTCTGACGGCCGGCAGAGAACCTCGACGGGCAGGAACGATGTGTTCCGCCCGTCGAGGTTCTCTGCCGTGTGTACGGGGCCTGACTCTTTGCTCTGCTGCTGCCTCCACCTGCAAAACATTCTACTATACAGAGATGGCAAAAGGCTAAAACTAGGTCTTATTCAGATACTAGCTCTGCTTGAAAATACCCGTATTAAAGCGGCTGTATACCCCACTTGGTGATTTATACCTACAGGTAAGCCTATAATAAGGCTTACCTGTAGGTAAAAAGAATATGTCCTAAACCTGTACGGTTTATGAGATGTTGATCCTGCATGCAGCCACTGACGTTAGCGGCTCATGCGCTCTGCAGGTCCAGTGTATCCTGCCGGAACAATAAGGCTTACCTGTAGCTACCCCGGATATCTCCTAAAACTGCACGGTTTAGGAGATATCCCCTGTCCCCTGCATGTGCCAAAGTCATCGGCACATGCATACTAAAGCAAACCGCAATACCCGGAAGTAACCCCCGGGAGTGATGTCGCCGGCCGGCTGCTGGGGCTTCGATCTAAAGTAAGTGATTCATAATGAGCTACAGTAAAACCTTGGTTTGAGAGTAACTTGGTTTGAGATCATTTTGCAAGATTTTTAATAAATTTTGACTTGATATACAAGTAGTGTCATGTCACAACTGAGTATAAAAGAGAAGAGACGAGCCTCTAAGTGTAGCAATATGGTTACATTTAATGAAGGTACAATATTTAGCAACATATTTCTACACTTAGAGCCGCCTCTCTTCTCTTTTATACTCTGGAGCTCCTGATGGATATTGCTTCTAATTCCCTTGTGGAAGCTTCCATTTGTAAATGGACATTTTATGTTTACACAACTACATTGCTATAATCTTTTTATATGAACTATAAACTGAATGGATTTATGAATAAATGGTTGTAGAACAAATCATTTGAGTTTCCATTATTTCTTATGGGCAAATTTGCTTTGAAATACAAGTGCTTTGGATTACAAGCATGTTTCTGGAACAAATTATGCTCCCAATCTAAGGTTTTACTGTAGTATGCTATGCATACTAGCTCAATTATGCCTGCCGCCACAGTTATACGGCGGCAGGTCGGCTCGGCTGGGCGAGATCACGTAGCTATACGTCATCTCGCCGTTCAGCCAATAGGCGGCGCGCACCCCTGACTCCGACACGCATATCTGGCGGGCGCCTGTTCATACAATGTATTTTTATAGCACTGATCGCTATAAAAATGCCAATGGTCCCTAAAATGTTTTAAAAGTGTCCGCCATAATGGCGCAGTACCGATAAAAATCGCTGATCGCTGCCATTACTAGTAAAAAATAATATTAATAAAAATGCCATAAAACTATCCCCTATTTTGTAAACGCTATAACTTTTGCGCAAACAATCAATAAACGCTTATTGCGATTTTTTTAAACAAAAAATATGTAGAAGAATACGTATTGGATTAAACTGAGCAAAAAAATATATTTTTTAATATTTTTGGGGGGTATTTATTATAGCAAAAGTAAAAAATATAATTTTTTTTCAAAATTGTCGCTCTATTTTTGTTTATAGCGCAAAAACTAAAAACCGCAGAGGTGATCAAATACCACAAAAAGAAAGCTCTATTTGTGGGAGGAAAAGGACGCCAATTTTGTTTGGGAGCCACGTCGCACGACAGCGCAATTGTCAGTTAAAGCGATGCAGTGCCGAATCGCAAAAAGTGGCCCGGTCATTGACCAGCAATATGGTCCGGGGCTCAAGTGGTTAAGCAACCTGCGGCATTAAAAAAAAAGAAAACATATCATGTATGTAGTACAATTTCTTAGCGTGTGCACCGACATGATTACGGCTCATTCAGATGCCAAATTAGTGTTGCCTTCCATGCAGAGTCACTAGCAGATGCATTGACCTCCGAGCTGCCTGCAGACAGAGGCTCTGCGTACTCACTCCTGCCTGCATGTCAAACTTTAAAGTTTGTTTGTGTTTGTGCTGCTCATGCAGTCATTTCTATTGGCTGCCTGCATGCAGATCCGAAGGTGAATGCCTGAATGAGTCCTTAGAAACAATGGCCCGGATTCATGTAGCACTTACGCCGACATATCTCGATATACGCCGCGTAAGTGTCAAGATGCGCCGTCGTATCTATGAGCCGTAATCACCTAACTAAGGTACGCCTAAAATCCGGCTTTAGTCCACCGACGTAACTTGCCTAAGTCGGGGTATCTTGGGCGCATCAACGTATCTACGCTGGACACCCCATTGCAAATATGCAAATGAGGGAGATACGTTGATTCACGAACGTAGATGCGCCCGGCGGAAAAGATACGCAGTTTGCGTAAGGCTTACGTCCGGCGTAAAGTTATTCCACATATAGGAGGCGCAACCCATGCAAAGGTATGGACCAGGGAACAGTCGTCGTATTTTAGGTCATTTACGTAGTACTACGTGAATAGGGCTGGGCGTAGGTTACGTTCATGTCGTAGGCAGTGATTCGACATATCTTAGGCAGTTATTTCGACGTAGGTTGTACACATGCGCACGGGGATACGTCCAAGCTACGATGCATGCGCCGTTCGTTTAATTACTTGGATGACGCTCAGCCCATCATTTGCATGGGGTCACGCTTCATTACCATGCATCACGCCCACTTTCAGCCCACTTCCACCTACTTTGACTTACGTTGGCTTACGCCGACAAATATACGCTACGCCGGCGCAACGTTGGGCGCATTTTCTTTGTAAATTTCATACTTGCCTCTTAACGTTGCGCCGGCGTAGCGTAAAGAAGATATGCTACTGCGGCATAAAGGTGCGCCGATGGCTGTGAACCTGGGCCAATAGGATTTTTTCTTGTCTGTGCATTTGGGCTACACTTGGAAATAACTACCAGCATAACCCAAAGTAGATCATGTGAATGGGCCCTATAACAATTAGTTATATCTATTGGTAGCACTGACATCCAACACTCTTCTCTGAACTTCTTCAGTGAACAACAAGGTTAATCACGCTAGTGTCCTGATTCCTACCCCTGAGGGGATAACTTTTCAGTAGACCTTGCCATGCCACCCCACTGGGAGAGGAATCAAGAATTGCTATGCCTGCAACAGAACTTCATTAGCATACTCAACATTACATCCACACCTTACATATCCCTAGGGAACTCTATTGAGAAGATCTTTGTGCTTGAGTTCCAGGGTCTAGGTCACCGGCTGTTGTGACCATTGTGAGGGGTTCCTACTCTTCACGCTGGATCGCAGGAATTGCTGGAACCTCCAGACCCCCCTCCCCCCCAGGTGCGCAAGAACAGAGTTGGGAATAATGGCAGATAGATCTCACAGTTGACATTTCTAATATATACAAGAAGCCCACCAGGCTCCTAGAAGCAAATAATTCCTTTTTACATGGAATGCTTATTACAGTAATAAAAGGTTAAGTTGGATAAACTTTAGAGTATTACAATTGTAACCATCTGATTAATGAGTTACACTTACTGCTAAGCGATTTATGGGAGCTACCAATACTGGTACAGGCCTTGTCATCTTGATTTTGGTATACCACTTAAGGAAGCCATAGACAGTTCAGCAGGAACTTGCCGACATTCGAATCATGTATGGACAGGATGTACCCAAGTTGATCGATCAACTTGGGTACAACCAGCCTGACAGATTTTACATGCGATTGTTGCTAGTGGCTGTTTAAGCCACTAGTAATAATCACTGTTCTCCCTGTGGGGATGACCCCCCCCCCCCCGAGAGAACACAATGGCTCTGCAGAGGTTGCAGAGAAGAAAATTGCTCTATGACCGGCCTTCAGAGGCGGCTCTAGGCTTTGTGCGGCCTTAGGCAAATCTTAGACATGAGGCCCCATTCACGCCCAAAATGCGAAAAAAAATCAAGCGATAGAAATTAATTGTATAAATTACATATATTAAGAGTCTTAAATCCTACAAACTTTGGATTTACAGTGTCTAAAATTTTCTCTAACCAATGAATCTTTAATCAAATATCATTAAACATATATATACAGTGCAGAAAATAAGTATTTGAACACCCTGCTATTTTGCAAGTTCTCCCACTTGGAATCATGGAGGGGTCTGAAATTGTCATCGTAGGTGCATGTCCACTGTGAGAGACATAATCCAATTTTTTTTTCCAGAAATCACAATTTATGATTTTTTAACTATTTATTTGTATGATAACAGCTGCAAAGAAGTATTTGAACACCTGTCTATCAGCTAGAATTCTGACCCTCAAAGACCTGTTAGTCTGCCTTTAAAATGTCCACCTCCACTCCATTTATTATCCTAAATTAGATGCACCTGTTTGAGGTCATTAGCTGCATAAAGACACCTGTCCACCCCATGGGGTACAAGGGGTCAGTAAGAATCCAACTACTAACATGGCCAAGACCAAAGAGCTGTCCAAAGACACTAGAGACAAAATTGTACACCTCCACAAGGCTGGAAAGGGCTACGGGGAAATTGCCAAGCAGCTTGGTGAAAAAAGGTCCACTGTTGGAGCAATCATTAGAAAATGGAAGAAGCTAAACATGACTGTCAATCTCCCTCGGACTGGGGCTCCATGCAAAATCTCACCTCGTGGGGTCTCAATGATCCTAAGAAAGGTGAGAAATCAGCCCAGGACTACACGGGAGGAGCTGGTCAATGACCTGAAAAGAGCTGGATTTAAATGACCACCGTTTCCAAGGTTACTGTTGGTAATACACTAAGACGTCATGGTTTGAAATCATGCATGGCACAGAAGGTTCCCCTGCTTAAACCAGCACATGTCAAGGCCCGTATTAAGTTTGCCAATCCAGACCATTTTTTTTTTATGATCCAGAGGAGTCATGGGAGAAAGTTTTTTTTTTCATGTGGTCAGATGAGACCAGTTTTTTTTTTTTAAATAGAACTCCGGGTTTTGGTCATAATTCCACTAACTGTGCCCATTTTTTTTTTTTTAGGAAGAAGAATGATGAGTACCGGGTTTTTTTATCCCAAGAACACCATACCTACTGTGAAGCATGGGGGTGGTAGCATCATGCTTTGGGGGTGTTTTTCTGCACATGGGTTTTTTTTACAGGGCGACTGCGCTGTATTTTTTTTAAGGAGAGGATGACCAGTCCGGCCATGTATTGCGAGATTTTGGGCAACAACCTCCTTCCCTCAGTTAGAGCTTTGAAGATGGGTCGAGGCTGGGTCTTTTTTAAACCAACATGACAATGACCCGGGTTTTTTTAAGCACACAGCCAGGATAACCAAGGAGTGGCTCTGTAAGACTCCAGCATTTTTTTTTTTTATCAAGGTTCTGGCGTGGCCTTTTTTTTTTCAGCCAGTCTCCAGACCAGTTTTTTTTTTTAAACCCAATAGAGAATCCGGGTTTGGAGGGAGCTCAAACTCTGTGTTTCTCAGCGACAGCCCAGAAACCTGACTGATCTAGAGAAGATCTGTGTGGAGGAGTGGGCCAAAATCCCTCCTCCAGTGTGTGCAAACCTGGTGAAAAACTACAGGAAACGTTTGACCTCTGTAATTGCAAACAAAGGCTACTGTACCAAATATTAACCCGGATTGATTTTCTCAGGTGTTCAAATAAAACGGACTTCTTTGCAGCTGTATCATACAAATAAATAGTGGATAAAAAAATCATACATTGTGATTTCTGGAATTTTTTTTTTTTTATTATGTCTCTCACAGTGGAGTTTCATGCACCTACGATGACAATTTCAGACCCCTCCATGATTTCCAAGTGGGAGAACTTGCAAAAGGAGGAGCCGGGGGAGGGTGTTCAAATACTTATTTTCTGCACTGTATATATATATATATATATATATATATATATATATATATATATATATAATATATCCACTCACTGATTGGACCTCGGGCAGTGCTAGAGGTTACTGCACATCATTACTGCTCAGGGAAAGCTGATTGGTTGCTATAGGTTACTACTTATCACTTTATTTTAGGGTACAGTTGGTTGTATGACAGAATGCAGTTTGGGGTGTGAGAGGCAGAGATCATATCTCCCCTATAATAATTGGGGGTAAGGTGATAAGATGTCAGAGGTGGGGTACAGGAGGGGTGAGGATGATACAGGAGGATGACAGGAGGAGGATGTCAGGAGGATGTCAGAGGTGGGGTATAGGAGGGATGAGGGGGATGTTGATGACAATGAGTGGGGTGGTGGGATGTCAGCAGAGGGGGATGATGATGACAGTGGGTGGGGTTGTAGGAAGCTGGCAGTGGGGTACAGAGGGGATAAAGAGGATGGTGGGGGTAGGGTGGTTGGATGCTAGAGGTGGAGTACAGGGGGTTGATGGGAATGTTGATGACAGTGGGTGGGGGCGTAGGATGCCAGGCACAGGGGGATTATGATGAGAATGATGGATTTTGACTGGATTTAAAAAAAAACCTGGACCGGAGTTGGGGGGGAACGGACTGGATTTAAATTAAATGTTTTCCTTTAGAATTGTAATTTTGCTGTGGCACTGTTATAAACATGAGAAATATGTGCTACTTTTCAACTCCAGTCCAGTTTTTTTTTTAAATCCAGTCCAGGTTTATTTCCAATGTCAGCCCATTTTTTTTTTTTAGAATGCAGTCCGGGTTTTTTTTATCAACTCCAGTCCAGTTTTTTTTTAATTCCAGTCCGGGTTTTTTTTATTCCAGTCTGGATTTTATTTCAAACTCCAGTCCAGTTTTTTTTTTTAAAAATCCAGTCCGGGTTTTTTTAAACTCCAGTCCATTTTTTTTAAATCCAGTCTGGGTTTTTTTTCAAACTCCAGTCCAGTTTTTTTTTAAATCCAGTCCGGGTTTTTTTTCAAACTCCAGTCCAGTTTTTTTAAAATCCAGTCCGGGTTTTTTTTCAACTCCAGTCCAGTTTTTTTTAAAAAATCCAGTCCGGGTTTTTTTTCAAACTCCAGTCCAGTTTTTTTTCCAGTCCGGGTTTTTTTCAAATCCAGTCCGTTTTTTTTTTAAATCCAGGTTTTTTTAAACTCCAGTCATTTTTTTTAAATCTCTGGGTTTTTTTTCAAACTCCAGTCCAGTTTTTTTTTAATCCAGTCCGGGTTTTTTTTCAAACTCCAGTCCAGTTTTTTTTAAATCCAGTCCGGGTTTTTTTTTCAACTCCAAAAAAAAAATCCAGTCCGGGTTTTTTTTCAACTCCAGTCCAGTTTTTTTTAAAAAATCCAGTCCGGGTTTTTTTTTCAAAAAAAAACTGGAAAAAAAAAAAAAACTGGAGTTGAAAAAAAACCCGGACTGGATTTTTTTTCAAAAAAACTGGACTGGAGTTTGAAAAAAAAACCCGGACTGGATTTTTAAAAAAAAACTGGACTGGAGTTTGAAAAAAAAACCCGGACTGGATTTTTTTCAAAAAAAAACTGGACTGGAGTTGAAAAAAAAACACGGACTGGATTTTTAAAAAAACTGGACTGGAGTTTGAAAAAAAAACCAGACTGGATTTTTAAAAAAAACTGGACTGGAGTTGAAAAAAAACCCGGACTGGATTTAAAAAAAAAACTGGACTGGAGTTTGAAAAAAAAACCCGGACTGGATTTTTAAAAAAAAACTGGACTGGAGTTGAAAAAAAACCCGGACTGGATTTTTAAAAAAAACTGGACTGGAGTTTGGAAAAAAAAAAACCCGGACTGGATTTTTTAAAAAAACTGGACTGGAGTTGAAAAAAAAACCCGGACTGGATTTAAAAAAAAACTGGACTGGAGTTGAAAAAAAAGACGGACTGGATTTAAAAAAAACTAGACTGGAGTTGAATAAAAACCCGGACTGGATCTTTAAAAAAAACTGGACTGGAGTTGAAAAAAAAACTGACTGGATTTAAAAAAAAAAACTGGACTGGAGTTGAAAAAACCCGGACTTGATTTAAAAAAAAAACTGGACTGGAGTTGAAAAAAACCCGGATTGGATTTAAAAAAAACTGAATTTAAAAAACTGAATTTAAAAAACTGGATTTAAAAAAAACTGAGATCAGGGTGCCTCAGGGAGTTTCTGCACATGGCAGTGCTCAGGCGGTCAGTCTGCCCCTGGCCAGGGAAAGCTAGTTGCAGGCACTACCAGTACCCCTTACGAACAGCCGGAAGGACACAGACTGGGGACATTCCCTTCACTTCTACACACGTTAGGTAGATTAGGCGGCTGCGGGGCCCCTGGAAGTGCAGGGCCTTAGGCGACTGCCTAATCTGCCTAATTAGAGAGCCGCCTCTGCCGGCCTTCCTCACAAGCACACAGCCAGAGAAGTATCGGGAAACCATATACACAAGTATAAAAATAGAATGCACGCAATATAGTGAGTAATGTTTTAAAAAAAAAATTATTGTCAGTCTGCAGACATTGTCATTTTTCTAAAGCTTACATTACAACATGGGCACATCTATAATAAAGTGGGCTTTTTTTTATATCAGTTGGTCCCTTCTGAAATTTGCAGCTCATTAGCCTTTAGATGTGGTGAATGCACTCTCACACTGGGGCATTAGCGCTTTTAACCCCTGCTAGCGAATGTGTTGTGGCACTTCCAAGGCGCTTTTCATTAATTTCAATGGGCAGGGGCGGTGTAGGCATGCTGTATACATCGCTCCCACACCGCCCCAAAGATGCTGCTTGCAGGACCCTTTTTCCCGTCCCGCAAGCACACTGCCCCAATGTAAAAAGCACGTTTTCGGGCACTATCTATGGAGGAGCAGCAATGTTATTCTACAACTGGGCTACATCCCTTCATCACCACATCATTGGGGGTTATTTCTGTACTGTACTGTACTATTTATTGTTTTTGCATTATCAGAAAAACATCTTTGTCCCAGAGAGGGATGATTGTGCCAACCATTACTCAGATGCAGTGGCACTTGCTCTCATGGAAAAAAATCTGACAGATGGTTTAACCGCTATATTTTCTACAGGGTGTGGGGTTCAGCTTCAAGCGGAGATGTTGCAGAGAGGCATTCTATGCACCAAGTAGGTTTAACTGCTTGGTGACCATATAACACATATATGTGGCTGCACTAGATCGTACTAGGTACATGATCTGACACTTTGGTGTAGGGGTGCGCACGAGCCGCCGTTGACCCCGCGGTGATTAAACACGGCAGATGTCAATTAGCGGTTGCCGGTCAATGGATTACTGCCGGCACCAGGAGATTGTCATGAATTTACATTGGACAGAGCCTTGCCTATGCAAACAAGGCAGAGTCCTGTCCTGTCAGCAAGGAAGTAATAGTTTTTCTTTCCAAAGCAGGGAATAAAATCCATTACTTCCCCTATTAAAACTACACCAACACACTGGTTAGGCACACAGTTAACCCTTTGATTGCTCCAGACGTTTAACCCCTTCCCAGCCAGTGCCATAAGTACAGCACTAATCACTGTGTTAGTGTCGCTGGTTCCCACAAAGTGTCAGTGTTCGAATGTCTGCCGCAATATTGCATCCCTGCTATAAGACGCTGATCGACAACATTACTAGTAAAAAAAAAAAAGTATACATCCCATCGTTTGTAGACTATAACTTTTGAGAAAACCAATCTATATACGCTTATTGCGATTATTTTTATTTACCAAAAACATCTTGCAGAATACATATTTTTTTTTTTTAGGACATGTGTTATAGCAGAAAGTAAAAATAAAATGGTATTTTTTTTTGGTTATAGCACAACAAATTAAAAACACAGTGGTGATCAAATACCACCAAAAGAAAGCTCTATTTGTGGGTGGAGGACATAAATAAAAGCACAAAATGGCCTGGTCATGAAAGGGGGTACATCTTTCAAAGGTCAAGTGGTTAAGGGCTTCCCACCTAGGTTTATTGGTCAGCGTTTACAGCAAAACAAGAAGATTCCCTTGCAGGAGTAAGCATCACAATCCAAAACAAACATCCAGCAGAAATCTGTTAATAAGCCTCCTGGCTAATAAATAGACCTCATTAGGTCTGCTCCAGACATGTTTGTTACCTCACAGCTTGCTTGCATAACTTCCCAGCAACCACCCATAAACACACAGGCAAAGCATACCCCAACTGGGGAACAAGGTGTGGTCAGTAATTAACTTCCTTCATCCTGCTACAAATCTTCCACTGTCACCAATTTACCTCATGAACCGCAAAAATCTATGCGGCAGATATACCAAGAAATCTCAGACAGGGCTGTTTGTCACAAGTGATATACCATTTTTACACCGGTATGAAATAACCCTGGCTACCCAGAAATAGCAAAACTAGAAGGGTTTACCCCTTAGAAGAAGGGGGGAATTACAATAGTGTGCAGTTATGTTGGAACAGGAAGGGGCCATCCCCAAATTGTTCCCACAATGTTAGGTATGCTGATGCCTTAAGAGTTCCCTTCACTGCAATGCCCAACCCCTGCAGTACAAACCCCACTTAATCCCCCTCCACCAAATGATTTGGACAAGTGCACAAATCACGGTCCATAAAGACATGGATGAGCGAGTTTGGGGTGGAGGAACTTGACTGGCCTGCATAGAGTCCTGACTTCAACCCGATAGAACACCTTTGGGATGAGTTAGAGCGGAGACTGCGAGCCAGGCCCCCTCGTCCACATCAGTGCCTGACCTCACTAATGCGCTTCTGGAATAATGGTCAAACATTCCCATAGACACATTTCTAAACCTTGTGGTCTGCCTTCCCAGAAGAGCTGAAGTTGTTATAGCTGAAAAGGGTGGGCAAATTCAATATTGAACCCTATGGACTATAGCCTGGTACACACGATCAGATTGTTGGCCAACCGAGCGTCTGATTTGTGTCTTCAGGGTGTGTGCCGGGATCTTGTCTTGCATACTAACGTTACACAATTGTCAGCCAATAAACACAAACGTATCGACGTACTACGAGGAATTTCAGCTCTTGGGCGCCGCCCTTTGGGCTCCTTCTGCTAATTTCATGTATGGTGAGCATTGATTCTGAGCATGCCATATTTGTACTTTCAAATTTTGTGTGACGGACTTGTTGACTGACCATCAGAAAATCTGACAACAGACCGTTGGCAGAAAGTTGGACAACAATTGTCTGAAGGAGCGTACTAACGGTAAGATTTTAGGCCAACATTCTGATCGTGTGTACGAGGCTTTAGGCTGCTTTCACACTGAGGCGCTTTGCAGGCGCTATTGCGCTAAAAATAGTGCCTGCAAAGCGCCCTGAAAAAGGCCGCTCCTTTATACCCAGCTTGAAAGCTTGAAGGGTTTTCACACTGGAGCATTGCGCTGGCAGGACGGTAAAAAAAAGTCCTGCCAGCCACATCTATGAGACGCTGTAGGAGCGGTGAATATACCGCTCCTACAGTGCCTCTGCCGCTTGCAGGTGAAAATCGTGGCAAAAATTACGATGAAGCACCGCTAATAATAGCGGCACTTTACCACCAACTCCCGACGCCTTAGTGTGAAAGTACCCTTGAATGATATTAAAGTTCATGTGTGTGTAAATGCAGGTGTCCCAATACTTTTGGTAATATAGGCCCGGATTCACGTACCTCGGCGCATCTTTCTTCCGGCGTAGCGTATCTTCTTTACGCTATGCCGGCGCAACGTTGAGAGGAAAGCATGGTATTCACAAAGCAAATGCTCTCAACGTTGTGCCGGCGTAGCGTATAGCCGACCTAAGTCAAAGTAGGTGGAAGTGGGCGTGTAACATGGAAGTGTGACCCCATGCAAATGATTGGCTAAGCTTCAAAAAACAAACTGCGCATGCGTCGTATCTTGGACGCATCCCAGTGCGCATGCTCACAATTATGTCGAGATAACTGGCTAAGATACGTCTAAACACTGCCTATTCACGTAGTACTACGTAATCGACGTAAAATACGACGGCACCCCCCACACACTAGGGATAACGCTACTGAATCGTGGACATCTTTAAAGCGGATGGTTCAGCTAAAAAAAAATATTAAAAGCCAGCAGCAACAAATACTGCAGCTGCTGACTTTTAATATTAGTACACTTACCTGTCCTGGAGTCCAGCGCCGTCCGCAGCAGAGGATGAGCGATCGCTCGTCACCCTGCTGCTCCCCCCTCCATCCACGGTGAGGGAACCAGGAAGTGAAGCGCTGCGGCTTCACTGCCCGGTTCCCTACGGCGCATGCGCGAGTCGCGCTGCGCCCGCGAATTGGCTCCCGCTGTGTGCTGGGAGCCGAGTGTTCCCAGCACACAACGGGCGGGAGACGGGATGTGATGTAATGCCCGTCTTTTGCCCGTGAATGCTGGGCCGGAAGTGGGTGCAGATACATGTCTATCTGCACCCCCCTCCCCCCTGAAAGGTGTCAATTTTGACACCGGAGGGGGGAGTGTTCGGATCAGCGGATCTTCACTTTAGGGTGGAGATCCGCTTTAAGAAGAAAAAACTGTCTCGCTGCCCCGATCCAAGGGGATTACTTGAACACTATCACGTAGGAGTTTCCTAGGGGTGCTTGAAATAAACTCACCCTCTCCCACATCGGGAGTGTGATCATTCATGTAGGAAGGGCCACAACCCTCTAGCGACCCAGTTCGAACCCACCTGTGACCACCGATATCCCAACAGGGGACTCCTGTCCCTCTCTCCGCGAAAGCCAGCGAATTGAGGAAAAATATATTTTTATGCGGTACAACTCCCTGGCCCCTGATGACGGTCCTCTTTTGAAATTAAGAGACCAGAAACGCGTCGGGCATTTCTGACTCTGTTCCACGGAGATTGTGCTTTTTTATCATGTTGTATTATTATTTGATGTGATTTCCTTCTATCTCTTTCACTGGGTGCACTTCTCTTACCCCTGATGTTCCATGCCTATTCAATGATCATCACCAAGAGGCAGTGGACCATACAGGTCATTTTCCCAACAAGTATCCTAGTTGTATGTGATGTGGTCTGTTATTTTACAATTTATTAAAATACTTTTTGTTCTGAACGTGGCCTTCAAAGTCCCGCCTCCTTGGGGGTATTTTTTATTTTTCTAAAATACGACGGCTGTTTCCTGGTCCATACCTTTGCATGAGTTGCGCCTCCTATATGAGGAATAACTTTACGCCGTATGTTACCCTTACACAAATCACTTAAAATTTCCCCCGGCGCAAGTAGGTTCGTAAATCGGCGTATCTGCATATTTAACATGGGTACGCCGAATGCGTCCAGCGTAACTATGCGATACGCCGACGTAGGCAAGTTACGCCGGGCGGCTGAAGCCTATTTTTCCGACGTATCTAGCTTGGGGTAATGGTGCAGAGATACGTTGGCGCACATTTTGACTTACGACGGCGTATCTCGAGATACATTGGCGTAAGTCCTACGTGAATCCGGGCCGTAGTGTGTAATATGCATGGCAGTCAGAAAGTGGTTAAAATAAACCTTCCATGAGAACCCTTGGCATGTCTCCTATGAAAGGAATTAACCAAAAAGTTTAATTTGAACATTTAACTTATCAGCATGGGGAGAAACACAGAAAACAAGCGGTTGACTAAACTTGGCTGACCCCTAACCACTAATACCCATTCACCCACTATCCCATAACACACTTTGAAGATGCTAATTGCACTTAGGTGAAGATCGCAGACACGTGACTTAACAAGATTTAGAACTTTATTTTAAACAGACAATATTTACAATTAGTCATTTATTGATAGTCATTTTGTAGTCTTACATGTTTCTACATGAGACAATGTAAAGTGTTTGTAGATGATACATGTCGGGTGTGTACAATGGACTTTGTTGTCCTTATCAAACTGGAAGTGTTAGTGGTGGCAGCAAAAGCTTTACTTCTTGTTGATTGGTTCCAAACAAATGTAAATAGCATCAACAAAGGAAGAGAAGATTGTGAGATTTGTATGTAAATGTTTTACTGCTTTACCTGATTGTTATATACCAGAACCAGCTGCCTTCAATTCTTCTGTTATTTGTATGGAAATTAATAAAATAAATTCTTTAATGAAAACATAAATAAAATAAAGCGAAGATTGCTAAAATCCTTTTTTTTTTCTTTTTTTTCCACAATCCAAGGTTTATTAAAGCAAAAATAGGATTGTGCAGAAAATAGAATGTAACAACATACTTATATAGCGTACAATTGTAACAAGGGTATAACATATAAATGAACATTATCTGACATTTGAAATTGGATAAAACACAATTGGTAAGGCATATAAGAAAGGAGAATGAGGGGGGGGGGGGTAGGAGGAGGGGGAGGGAGGCGGCAGGAACAGGAAGGTAGGTCTGATCCGGGAGGAAAAGAGAGCAGTATTCTGTCTGAGGGGAATATAAAGGTAAGTAAGGAAGGCGAATCATTTTTCGCTAACATAAAATATTAGGAACCGTTACAAGGTTTACAAATCTTGGAGGTGAGAACAAGTGGTTAATGAGCCTTATATCAAGAAATGGGTGGTCAATGAGGAGAGAGGGACTCAGGCGGCGTACACACGAGGGGATATGTCTGCTGAAAACGGTCCGATGGACCGTTTCAGCAGACATCTCCGCTCGTGTGTATGGGCTAGCGGACAGATTTCTCCACCCGACAGATTTCAAAGCAAGCTTTGAAATCTATCCGGTGGGAATCTGTCCGCCCGACATGTCTGCTGGTTAGTACACTTACCAGCAGACATGTCGGCCCCCACTGCCGCCGCGCCGCTGCCGAATGGATTCGGCGCATGCGCGGAAGTGTTTTACTTCCTGGTGCGGTGACGTGGCGGTGACGCGGCGGCGTCAACGTCACCGCCGCGTCACCGCCACGTCACCGCGCCGTCCGGCGGCGGGGAATTTGATCCGATGGTGTGTACACGCCATCGGATCAAACTCCCGATCGGACATATCCGATGGAAATGGTCCGCGGACCGTTTTCATCGGATATGTCCGATCGTGTGTACGCCGCCTCAAACTCTTTTGAGAAGGTGAAAGCAGCCCAAGGTGACCAATTTTCAATGAAGGCGGACTGCGTTCGTTTTTCAACTAGTTCCTCCACCAAATGATTTGGACAAGTGCACAAATCACGGTCCATAAAGACATGGATGAGCGAGTTTGGGGTGGAGGAACTTGACTGGCCTGCATAGAGTCCTGACTTCAACCCGATAGAACACCTTTGGGATGAGTTAGAGCGGAGACTGCGAGCCGGGCCCCCTCGTCCACATCAGTGCCTGACCTCACTAATGCGCTTCTGGAATAATGGTCAAACATTCCCATAGACACACTCCTAAACCTTGTGGTCTGCCTTCCCAGAAGAGCTGAAGTTGTTATAGCTGAAAAGGGTGGGCAAATTCAATATTGAACCCTATGGACTATAGCCTGGTACACACGATCAGATTGTTGGCCAACCGAGCGTCTGATTTGTGTCTTCAGGGTGTGTGCCGGGATCTTGTCTTGCATACTAACGTTACACTTTTTGTGTTCTAACGTTACACAATTGTCAGCCAATAAACACAAACGTATCGACATACTACGAGGAATTTCAGCTCTTGGGCGCCGCCCTTTGGGCTCCTTCTGCTAATTTCATGTATGGTGAGCATTGATTCTGAGCATGCCATATTTGTACTTTCAAATTTTGTGTGACGGACTTGTTTACTGACCATCAGAAAATCTGACAACAGACCGTTGGCAGAAAGTTGGACAACAATTGTCTGAAGGAGCGTACTAACGGTAATATTTTAGGCCAACATTCTGATCGTGTGTACGAGGCTTTAGGCTGCTTTCACACTGAGGTGCTTTGCAGGCGCTATTGCGCTAAAAATAGTGCCTGCAAAGCGCCCTGAAAAAGCCGCTCCTTTATACCCAGCTTGAAAGCTTGAAGGGTTTTCACACTGGAGCGTTGCGCTGGCAGGACGGTAAAAAAAAGTCCTGCCAGCCACATCTATGAGACGCTGTAGGAGCGGTGAATATACCGCTCCTACAGTGCCTCTGCCGCTAGCAGGTGAAAATCGTGGCAAAAATTACGATGAAGCACCGCTAAAAATAGCGGCACTTTACCACCAACTCCCGACGCCTTAGTGTGAAAGTACCCTTGAATGATATTAAAGTTCATGTGTGTGAAAATGCAAGTGTCCCAATACTTTTGGTAATATAGGCCCGGATTCACGTACCTCCGCGCATCTTTCTTCCGGCGTGAGGTGGAGGATTAATGAGCATTATATCAAGGAATGGGTGGTCAATGAGGAGAGAGGGACTCAAACTCTTTTGAGAAGGTGAAAGCAGCCCAAGGTGACCAATTTTCAATGAAGGCGGAACTGCGTTCGTTTTTCATTGCAACTAGTTCCTCCATTTTGTAGATATAGCTCACTTTTTCCAACCAATCTCTGACCCCAGGGACTTTATCTGTTTTCCAGAACAGAGGGATCAATGATTTTGCTGCTGTAAGCAGGTGACTTGGTAAGGACTTTTTATATCTTTGTATGGAGAAGGAATTGATATGTAGTAGGCATGCTGCAGCGTCTAGGGTGATTGTGGTTTCAGTTATATGCTTGGTCCAGATTGAGACCTTTTCCCAGAATTTACTGATTTGGGGGCATTCCCACCAAATATGCAGAAAGGTGCCCACATCTGATTTACAGCACCAGCAGGTGTCAGAGATTGTCTGGGACCACTTGTGAGCCTTCACAGGAGTAATGTACCACTGCGTAAGTACCTTATATGATGTCTCTTGGTGTTTGGTACTTAATGAAGATTTGTGTGCAAATATGCAGGCCCTTTCCCATTGACGGTCGCTAAATTGTCGGCCTAAGGCAGGCCATACATGATTCGAATTTCGAACGAGCCGTCAAGCGGTAAACGAACGCGGCGCTCACAAAAGCATGCGAGTGTACCATCAATTACGTACGAAAATCGAGCGAGAAAACACAATGTTTTCATACCATAGAGGAAGTGATGTAATCTTCTGTGACCTTTTAAACATACCCCCTACTGTCAAAAGTCGGGTCGCGCCAACTCGGATCATGCGCAGTTATGTTTCTTGGGAAAAATCGTCCAACTCTACCATTAACGATACGATTTTTGGACGTTTTTCAGAAAAAAAAACAACATGTTGGTTTTTGAAATTTCGCTGTCGTACGAAAATCGCGTGTCGAACAAGCACACTAATGATACGAAAATCGTCCGATTTCACGCTCGTATGCGATTTTCGATCGAAATTCGAATCGTGTATGGCCTGCTTAAGTCTCTTTCCCACCTCTCCTTGTGTTTATGAGCTTCTTCAGAATCATGTGAGAGCAACCACTTGTATGCCAGAGAAGTTGTTTTGAGTACTGGGGACCTCTTGCGACAGACGTCTTCCATGGGTGTCAAGTTTTGGAAAAAAGAGGTTTTGTGTTTACTGTTTACTAAAGCCAAGGGTTTGGAGCAGAGTCACCAAATTCAGTTTTGAAAGAAGAAAGGGTTTTAACCGCGTTGCCAGACATACAGTGTGTGATTAAGAATTTTTTGGAAGGATTAGGGAGTGGTAGAGACTTTTGGTTCTGCCCTGGGGGAAAATCAGGGTTTCCCACAATCGGTGTCAAAGGGCCTGGAATTGTGGCTAGGTTGTACGGTACAGCTAGTTTGTGCCACATTTTTTACGTATTAGCTATGAGAGGGTTGGCGGAGTTTTTGACTGACTTAGAATGGAGGGTCCAAGGGTAGTAAAGGAGGAACTGTGAGGAGTAGGCCAATTTCAATTGTACCCAATCCTTATTAGGGCCATTACAGTGCCAATCGATAACCCTTGTAATGTAGGAGGCAAAGTGATATTTTCTGTAATCCGGCAGGCCTAGGCCACCGCTGTTTTTGGGAAGTTTAAGAATTTTCATTGAAATCCTAGATTTTTTGTTAGACCAGAGGAATCCCCTTTGGGCCGATTGGAGTGCAGAGAAAAAGGAGTTTGGTATGTGGACTGGGAGGGCATTGAAAAGGTACAACAATCTCGGAAGCACCACCATTTTCAATATGACGGCCCTTCCGAACCATGAGAAAAATTTGGAGTTCTATCTCTTCAGGTCTCCCGAGATCGATTTTAACAGGGGGATAAAGTTAGTTTTGTATAGGGAGTTTAAGTCGGGGGTGAGTCTGATTCCCAGGTATTTCAGGGATTCTTTTTCCCACTTGAATTTGAAATTTTCTTTAATTAATTTTGAGTTTATCTGGGGGGAGGGTGAGGTTGAGCGCTTCAGATTTGGTCTGGTTAACTTTGAAGTTTGAAAGAAAGCCGAATGTTTTAAATATTTTAGATAGATTTGACATGGAGATGTGTGGTCTGGTAATGAAAAATAAAAGGTCATCAGCGTAGGCCGCTAGTTTAAATTCTCTATCTTTGACTGTAAACCCACTGATGTCCGGGGATGAGTTTGTGGTTCTAATGAGTGGTTCCAACGACAAAATAAAGAGTATGGGGGACAGGGGGCAGCCTTGGCGGGTGCCATTGCGTATATTTATAGGGTCTGATAAGGTGGTGTTAACCTTGATCCGTGCAGTCGGATTTTGGTAGAGGGCCTTAATTCAATTTGTGATATTCCCCTTAAGACCAATATGGGAGCACACTGCAAACAGGTAATCCCATGATATCCTATTGAAGGCCTTCTCCGCGTCAGTGGACAGGAGAAGGCCCTCGATTTTTGAGACGTTTGCATGATGGATTAGGTTTAGTGATTTGGTAATGTTGTCTCTGGCCTCTCTTCTAAAATCCTTGCTATGAATAAGGTTTACCTAGAACAGGGCATGATGAGACTTGTAGTTTGGCAACAGCTGGAGCGCCGCCAGTTTGAGACCCCTGACCTAGAAGATTCTTTAAAGTATATTTTAAAATGAACAGGATGATATTTAGTTTGTTTAACGGCTTAAGCCCCGGACCAAATTGGTGGTCAAAGACCAGGCCACTTTTTGAGATTCGGCACTGCTTCATTTTAACTGACAATTGCGCGATTGCGGTTTTTATTTTTTGCGCTATAAACAAAAAAATCAATATTTTTTACTTTTTTCTATAATAAATATCCCCAAAAAACGAATACATTTTTTTTCCCACAGTTCAGGCCGATACGTATTCTACATATTTTAGGTAAAAAAAAAAATCGCAATAAGCTTTTATTGATTAGTTTGCGCAAAAGTTATAGCTTCTACAAAATAGGGAACTGTTTTGTGGCATTTTCATCAATTTTTTTTTATTTTTTTTTTACTAGTTATGGCAGATATCAATGATTTTTATTGTGACTACGACATTATGGCAGACACATCGGACACTTTTGACACCATTTTGGGACCATTGTCATTTTTTACAGTCAGTGCTATAAAAATGCACTGATTACTGTAAAAATTACACTGGTAGTGAAGGGGTTAACCACTAAGTGGCACTTCAGGGGTCACGTTTTTCCTAGGGAGTGATTCTTACTGTTAGGGGGCATGGCTACACGTGACGCATCACTGGTGACCGTTCCCGATCATGGGGAACGGTCATCAGTGACAGTGTCACTAGGCAGAATAGGTGAATGCCTTGTTTATAAAGGCATTCCCAAAAATTTGGCTGTTCTGTCCTTGCCGACTACCACACCCCCCCTCCCAGCAGTCTCCCCATTCACTAGCGGGCCTCCTCGAGAACATTGAGTTTTGGTGCCTAGGACCCACGACCTTCTGTCCCCTCCCCCACTCGCATCCCCCCCTACTTCTGTTTCCCCCCAGGCGCTGCGGGGAGGGAGAGGAGATGAGCAGGGGAAAGGAGAGACGGGAGGAGGGGGGCGGCGCCCTGTTACGGCGGCAGATCGGCCCACCGGGAAACTTAGTCCCAAGGGACGAAGGCATTCCCCTGTTCTGTCCTTGCCGACCTGTCCCCGAGAACATTGAGTTCAACCCACGACCTCTGCCACAGGGGGGCGCGCTGCCAGATTTAAAGGACGTGTCCCTTCAATCTGCGGTCTGTCGACATACATCAGCTTGCGCCGGTCGGCAAGTGGTTAAGCACTATAAATCATAAACATTTGATATGTTTTCCTCTGCTGAACTTTAGTGATGCTGATCTCTTGCAGGCTTTTTGCATCCACTTCCTGTCTACATGTATAAACTCCAGTGATGGCTGCATAGCACTTTTGAAGTAGGTCTCTTGATAGTGATGTAGGAACCCTGCCTTAAAATGAGGTTTCTCTAGTCTAAATTTAGTGTTGCAGCTGGACTGTAGTCATCTGAAGCTTATATTGTTATACTTCTGCTTTCATTGGGTTTCCCTAAACTCAGAATATTGTTTGCTTCCACCTGTTTGGAGGAATGTCCCTGGCAATAGAACAAGTAGATACAATAATTCTCAGTTATGAATATTCATTTCTCCCTGACCACCGACTAGGAAGTTTATTGCCTGTGCTGGATGCTTGGTCAGAATATGAATATTTGGGGTGACCTTCTTTAAATTTTTACTTCCCTCCTGGACAGTTGCCAAGTTGCTTTAGCATAGTGATTATAATGTGTAGCACAGGGGTGCCCAACTTTTGAAGAGCGAGGACCACTTAAGAGACTTGGTAACTGGCTGTGGGCCACAATGAGCGGAGCGGGTGGATGACAGGTCCACGTCTGCTGTGCATATGCAGAACGGACACGGACACAGCCTGCTCTACTCTATGGGCCCTCCAATCCCAGATGGAAGGGGACAGATCCCCTTCTGTTTCTTTTGTGGATTGGATTGGAGGTAGGTGGTTGTAAACTGACACAAGTTAGTTTACATCTGCTGCTCTATAGAGGTGAATGGAGGGGGTCCGATAGATTGTGTGAAAGGGGCCTAAGGCTGCTATCACACTGATGTGCTGTGGTTTATCCACACCGCGGGCGCAGCGCAGTACACCTGTGGCTTTCGTGCAGGTTAGCTGCACTTTGCCATAGATTTCCATTATATCCTGCAGGTGTAGTGCACTTTCTAAAAGCGCACCAAACCCGCAGGTAATAACAGAAGTCTATGGGCCCTTTCACATGTACGGATCCCGTGAGGATACGTACCTTTAACGCCCGCTAGCTCAGCGGGGATCGCTCTGTTGATTCCCGCCGAGCTGGCAGATGACAGGGCGGTCCCTGCACACTGTGCAGGGGCCGCCCTGTCGGATCTCTGCTCTCCTCTATATCTGTCCATGTTCATCTGATCCGATCCGCCATTAAAATATCCCATAGTTTGTAGACGCTATAACGTTTGTGCAAATGAATCAATATGCGCTTATTGGGATTTTTTACCAAAAACATGTAGCAGAATACATATTGGCCTAGATCGTTTGAAGAAATTAGATATTTTTTTTTTGGATATGTTTTGTTCTATAGCAGAAAGTATTTTTATTTTTTTTCAAAATTGTCTTTTCTTTTGTAGTGCATATAGCGCCCTCTACTTTTAGGTAGGTTGCTAGAGGTAGTCGTTTGTGTGTTTTTTTGGCCAGCGCAGGTAAATTTAGACAGGCCTAACCATGTGCCAACGGTGTCAGCAATCTAGGATTGCGCAGTAGAGAAAGCAAAGTGATCTCAAGTAGTGTGCTTGAGGAGTGTGGAGCTTCAGAGATTGTCAATATAGATTCAATCATCTTTGTTCAAACAAGCAAGATTAATTTTTTGGCCACCCCATGACCCTTTTCCTCATCCAAATTGAATCCCCTGAATAAAATAACATAAAAACAAACTGGCAAAGTGTGTCTGAAGTGAATGCCTGGCCAAGCAGGGTAATATGTGAAACTAAAACACGCAGCGACCCCACGGGGACCACCGCTACACGCAAACAAAATTTAACTACAGAGGTGATCAAATTCCACCAAAAGAAGGCTATATTTGTGGGATAAAAAGGGCACAAATTTTGTTTGGGTACATCTTCGCACGACCGCACAATTGTTTATTAAAGTAGCGCAATGCCAAATGATCGGGATCCAGTCAGCAGACCTTTTTCGGTCATTCCCCTTTGAAAAAAGCCAGCCAAACGTCGGAAGGTGTCTACTGAATCAGCCAATGCCGCCCGCAATTCGGCCTGTGTGTACTAGGCTTAAGTCACTAACACATTCCATAAGCATGACTTTTCAAATTTGGACCTACTCATCGTGGTCTAGCTTCATGTTTAAATCTTGTTCCCATTTGCTAATGTATTTTAGATGTTCAAGAGTGTATTTGGAAGTGACAACATATGAGGGAAAACAGTCCTGGGGAGTGTGGATCATCTGTGCATTTGAATTGAAAAAGGAGTGAGGGATAATCCTTTGTCTCACAAATGAGCTGTGTATTAAACACAATACTTTACCTGCAAATAGCGGAACAGCTGGGAATTGGGCAAGTTCTCGCAAACTCATTGGTGCATTACCCAGAGGCGTATCTAGTAAAAATGGCGCCTATGGCAAGCACTGAAACTTCGCCCCTGTCGAAATGTTTGAAACGTATCTTTCAGATAACCTTAAAAAAAAACAGCTAACAAAACTATTGATATTTATCATCCCTTGTGATACTTGTGACATATCCTCTTAATGGAGAATCTGGGGTTTATTAGACCCCTGATCCCTCCTCTGCCCTCCAAGGCATATTGGCTGCTTTCTTTGCTGATACCAGCCAGGTAAATTCAAAACCGATACCAGAAGTGATGAACTCTTCATCACTTAGGGCGGTTGTAAAGGTAAAAAAAAAAAAAATTCCTAAATAGCTTCCTTTACCTTAGTGCAGTCCTCCTTCACTTACCTCATCCTTCCATTTTGCTTTTAAATGCCCTTTTTTCTTCTGAGAAATCCTCACTTCCTGTTCTTCTGTCTGTAACTCCACACAGTAATGCAAAGCTTTCTCCCTGGTGTGGTGTGTCATGCTCGCCCCTCCCTTGGACTATAGGAGAGGGACAAAAAAAGTGACAAAACAAGACAGACAGGGGGTAAAATAAAAAAGAAAGTGGGGGAAAAGGAAGGTGGGAATGGTGAGTGGAAAGTGGCCACTGTGCAATACAATGGCCGGCCCTCCGGCCAGGAACAAAAATTCCTCTGGTCCTAGCCAAAAGGCTCGGCCCTAGAGGCAGGTGTCAAAAAAATGTGTGTGGAGATATGTGACCTAAGGTGCCACACGTTGAGTGCCCCTCAACACTCAGTGCAATGTATGGCACCCCTGGACTGCCACTCCAGGGGCACTATCTCCACAGGCTTTTCAACGGACCCTGACCCCCGGTCCGGACCGGCAGCACCCTAGGAGAAGAGGTTGGGGAGAGCCAGCCGCAGCCGACTACTACCCACAACCCCCATCTCTCCCACCTAATTACATTCGGGAAGTACTACCCGCCTCTCCCCGAAAGGATTAGCAAAGGTTCCCTCACCGAACAACTGACTGGGGCAGACACCACCGAATCCAGGCCAAAGGCCAGGGTCCCGGCCCTTCAGCTTCGACCTTATGCCTCTCTGCCCTGATCAGAAGGCTTTCGCCTCTACGCCAACAGGCTTAGCGTCCACCGACTGCCATGCCTTTCCCCCTCACCGAGTACTGGGGACAGTCAGTTTAGCACCACCTATTGGCAACTGATAAGAACAGATACTACACTTGATCTTAGCCAAAAGGCAGAGAAGCAGCTTCTTTCTCTATCTGCAAAGTAGTGAACATCCTGACTCTCCTGTAGTTCAAAGGAGGGGGTGAGCATGACACTCCACACCAGGGAGAAAGCCTTGCTGTGTGGAGTTATGGACAGAAGAACAGGAAGTGAGGATTTCTCAAAGGAAATAAGGACATTTAAAAGCAAAATGGAAGGATGAGGTAAGTGAAGGAGGACTGCACTAAGGTAAAGGAAGCTACTTAGGGAATTATTTTTTTAACTTTACAACCCCTTTAAGGCCTCAGCTTTCACAGAGGAGAGGGAGAAATGATGATCCTCCTTTGTGCCCTGCCAATCCGACCAGATAGAATGGGAGAGCCTGGGAGAACATGGGAGGCTGTGGCTGAACGCAGCAGGGATAGCGCTGCCATTGTCCATTAGCAACGGTGCTAAAAAGGAGATCCTGCCTATGCTCAGGAGGAGGGAAGAAGAGACCCTGAGACCCTGGGAAGTGCCTTGCTGCGCAACCACTCAACAGCTTCCCCTTCATATGGCACCCATGGAACTTGCCATATCATAAGGCTAGGTATCAGGACTAGTAGGACAAACAAAGCAGTTTCGCTGCCATAGCCTAATGTTTCGATTGCCAGGGCGTACAGAAGCAGGTATAATGAGCAACCCTGACCAGTGCCTCACAATGTAGGAAATGTATAGGATTTAAAGCCTGCATATTTTACAGAAGCGAAGGGAGTATTGTCTAGGTTTTGGATCTTGGAGTAAAAGTTTAGGACCAAAGCCCCATTTTTCAAAAATGTAAAAGATAGGATCAGGATACAGAGTCAAAAGCTTTTCCTAGGTCCAATGAGATCAGGACTCATTCATCAGGACCAGGTTGGCTTTATGACAACCAGAGAAGCCAATGACAATATATGCAGATTGGCTCCTCTTACTGAAGACCCCAAATGGAGAAATATCCCACTTATGCTTTTCTCATTGGACCTACAAAAAGGATTCTGTATCCTGGTCCTACCCAATAAGTTAGACCAGGAGTCTCCAAACTTTTCAAACAAAGGGCCAGTTTAATGTCCTTCAGACTCTAGGAGAGCCGGATTGTGGCCAGCAGGGGCAGAAATTGTCCCGGACCCGGCATCAGTGAGAATAAATATGGCCTCGGGGTTGGTGGTCAATAGAAGGAGTACCCCTATTAGTAGGAGGACAAGTATGATTAGTATCAGTAGAAGAATTAGTGCCTCATTGTTGTGTCAGTGGGAGGAATAGTGCCCCAAGTGCCAGGGAGGGTGGAGGCTAGCAAAGGGCCACATCTGGCCCTCAGGCCGCAGTTTGGAGACCCCTGAGTTATGCCGCGTACACACGATCACTTTTTGTGATGAAAAAAAACGATGTTTCAAGTGATGAAACAAAACAAAGTTTTTCAAACTTCATTTTCCAAAACGACGTTGCATACACACCATCGTTTTTCCAAAATGCTCTAGCAAAGCGTGGTTACGTACACCACGTTCGACGGCACTCTGTTCCATTGACGCTCCATCTCATAACTTGCCTCTGAGCATGCGCGGCTTTAAAAACGTTGTTTTCAACATCGTTTTGCCCACACACCATCACTTTTTATGACACAAAAAACAACGTTTTGAAAAACGACACAAAAAATTCAAGCATGTTCGAATTTTTTTTGGTCGTTTTTTTGAAGACATAAAACAACGTTTTGCCCACACACAGTGATTTTAAATGACGTTTTTGAAAACGTTGTTTTTTTTCATCACAAAAAGTGATCGTGTGTACGCGCGGCATAAGACTAATGGTTCGATTGCCAAGGCAAACAGAAGCGGGATAATGGGCAACCCAGACTAGTGTCTTACAGCGTGGGAAATGGAGAGGGTTTAAAGTCTGCATATCTTACAAATGCTAAGGGAGAACTGTATAGATTTTGGATGCAGGAGTAAAAATTTAGGACCAAAGCCCCATTTTTCTAAAGCAGATACAGAAAAAAGCTTTTTTCGAAGGCACAATGGAAAGGGGGATATTTATCTTTTTGGAAGCTTCAGTAAGAGGAGTCAGTTTGCGTATATTGTCACTGGCTTCTCTGGTTATTACAAAGACACCTGGTTCCAATGAATGAGCCCCTATGTATTGGTTTAAAGCATGGGCCCTCAAACTATGGCCCTCCAGCTGTTCAGGAACTACAATTCCCATCATGCCCTAGTCATGTCTTTGAATGTCAGAGTTTTACAATGCCTCATGGGACTTGTAGTTCCGCAAAAGCTGGAGGGCCGTAGTTTGAGGATCCCTGGTTTAAAGTGATTGTAGACTCAAATAATTTTTTTTTTAAACAACATTTGTACCTGCTCTGTGCAATGGAATTACACAGATTGACCCTAAACCTTCTCTTCTCGGGTCCCATGCCAGTGCTCCTGGCTCCTCTTTTCAGTGCTGTTGAATTAGATGCATCATCTAAAAATGGGCAACTGCGTGCAGTTTGGCACGTAATCTACGACTATTGTTCGTTTGATTGTTTTCAAGCAGGTAAATTGAGAGGATTTATGAAGGCAATAAGAACACTTCTCGATTTCATCTTAGCATTGGCTTGATATACCGTACTTACAGGTATCAAACACTAATATAATTGGTAGCTGAGGTCTGGGAAAAATGGGTCTCTTAAAAGGCAAACGGCAGCCTTCCTAGACTAAGCCCTGGTTCACACTGGGCTGCGGGAGTGAAATCGCGCGATTTCAGCTGAACTCGCACGATTTCACTCCCGCTGGCAGTCCCGATTTTCGGCCGCGATTTAAGAGACATCTGTGCAGGTTTCTGTCAATATGTCAATGTAAATCGCGGCCCCAAATCGCAAAAAGTAGTACAGGAACTACTTTTTGAAATTGGTGCAGCGCCGCAGATGCGGCGTCGCACCGATTAGGACGGTGTCATTGCCGACAATTGTCGGCAAATGCTTCCGATTTGAGATGCGATTTCACATGTGAAATCGCATCTCAAATCGAACCAAATTGTACCCAGTGTGAACCTGGCCTAAAAATGACAAAATGTTACAATGCGTTTACTAGGGGAATTTAGGTCATAATAATGAGGCTGGTCACATGTGGGTTAGACATAATGGCCTGGATTCACAAAAGTTTTACACCGGCGAATCTAGAGATAGGCCGTCGTCAGTACAAATGTGCGCCGTCGTATTGTTACGCTGATTCGCAAAGCGAGATACGCCGTAAAACAAGGCTTCAGCCGTCCGATGTAATTTGCCTATGCCGGCGTATGGTGGGCACATAGTTACGCTGGACGCATTCGGCGTCCCTATGTTAAATATGCAAATGAGTAAGATACGCCGATTCACGAACGTACTTGTGCCCGGCGCATTAATATATGCGGTTTACGTAAGTCGTGCGTCTGGCGTAAACTTATCCCTCATAAAGCAGGGGTAAGTCATGCAAAGGTATGGGCCAGGGAACTACGCCGTCAAATTTGCATGCATATTCTTAGACCACAAGTGTATACGTTTACAAGTTATGCACTTTACAAGTTATTACCCTGCAAAATGTTGTGCCGTTTTGTGTCGTAAAAACTGAGATTGAGCTATTTATTCCATTCTCTATCTTATTTATGAATAAATTGAATAGAATTGGTGCCAAGGCAGAACCTTGGGGTACCCCACTTACCACTCCAGGCCAGTCTGAGTACACGTCATTTATCACCACTCTTTGGGCTTTAACTGCTTACGGATCACCCACTGCACATTTGCAGGGGGCCAAACTGCGCAAAACAACGTACCTTTCCTTTTCTGGGTCTGGAGAGTGCGCCCGCCACGACAGCCCCCGTGACCTGCCGATCGTTTGCTGGAGAGGCAGAATGGCGGTCTGCCTATGTAAACAAGGCAGACGGAACACAGATGTCCCTCTTGCTCCAGTTAAACCATGCCATAAAAGTTTCCCATAGTTTGTAGATGCAATAATATTTGGGCAAACCAACCAATATATGCTTATTGGGATTTATTTAGAATTTTTTATGTAAAGTGTTCCCAAAGGTGAACTTATCCTTTAAATATTTTCATGTGATAACGTGGACAAATAAGTCTCATCGAAACAGTAGGAAACCTAAAATCAGGGAGATGTAAAACGAATGTTGTACTATGTATTAGCTAGATAAAATCGTTATAGAGGCAATAGTGAATTTTAGAGAACAATACAGTATGTTCTCAATGGATAACTAGGTGAAAACAACAATTTGCCTTTTCTTTGAACTCTCCTTCCAACAAATTTTGTAACGTCATCACAAGAACATTGTTTTTTAGCTGTATTTGGCTGCCGGACACAAGTAAATTATTCTCAGGTGTTTACTTTCCTGATCGCCAGAATCTTCACATACCAGCAACCTGTAAAATAACAAACACAGTTCATCTACAGCAGTGCTGGACTCAACGTGTTAGGGGTTACCTGTTTGTTGTTTTGCTCTTGGAGAGAACTGCTGATGTCACAGGTTACAGGGCGTTCTGACAGTAAAAGTCATATTTACTATTTTCTAAGATGAAAACAAAACAAACTTGGAAAACCCAATGTATTCTTCAGATTCTGGATCAAAACTATTTTTCACTATTGTAGGCAAAAAAGAGTAAAGCCATCATTAGACAAATGCTCTATATCATGGCAAAAGTTTGTGGATACCTGACCATCACAACTATATGAGCCTGTTGGACATCTCATTCTAATACCATGGGCATTCAATATGGAGTTGGTCTACCCTTTGTGGCTTAAGCAACCTCCACACTTCTGGTATGTGTGAGGACAGAAGCCCCCCAAAAATGGCCATCGATTACAGATGTGTCCATGAGGAAGACAATACTTGAGAGAATATTTTACAAGAATTGGTCTTTATTGGCACAGCCTATTGCATTAGGGTGTGCACCCCAAAGCGCAAACACGCTTGCGTGTGTGTGTATAAATATATAAGGCAAAGGACAGCTTCGGTAGAGCAGTAGAAGGTGTCAGTAAGGCAGAGGTTGGTGTCAGTAGTTTATTTTTCAATTACATTTTTACAATTGTATTATTTTTTTATAATTTTTTATACAACCATTTATTTATTTTAGCAAACAATTTAGGCGCCCCATTGGGAGGCTTTGGTGAAATATCAGGGGTCTAAACAGGCCCCTGATGTCTCACTTTTGAGACAAAGGGACCAGCACAGTCCCTTTCTCTGCAGCCAAGCATCAGGGGGAATCTGCCCAGCACAGGTGATTAGGAGGAGACATTACTGAAAGTGGCAGCAGAGAAGACATTAGATACCATTCCTGATACTCCACAGTGGGTCTAGAGGGAGACCTAAAATCCCCATTTTTGCAGAGACCGCTATCACGGTGGTCACACAGTTAGGGTAAGGAGACTATATTACCACTTCTGGGTGCCTTCCTGGTGGATGAAGCTTTTTCTATTTCTAGATTCCTTCTAAGCACCAATATGGATTAACCCTTTAAAGACAAAGTTCGAATTTACCATCTTTATCTGTGATTTACCTGTCAACTCATTGTTGTGGGACTTTATTTATTCACTTATTTCCTCTCACAGTTGTGAACCACTCGTTTTTTATGTATATTTATTTATTATATAATGTACTTTAGTCACCAATTTACATATTTTCTGTTTTTCACTATATGTCATATCACTGAGTACCCATTTGGTATTTATTACAAGATCTATTCATATTAGATCTTTTTCACTTTGTTGTTTATTCTTAGCGCTGTACTTCTTATTACATATGTATAGACTATCTAGACCATTTTTGGGGGTCGTTTTCCTTACACATATCCTCACTTAAGCACAGCATCATCTGAAAAATCTGACCAATCTGACCAAGCCTGAGACATTTACTGTATGCTTCTGTACAGAAATATTCCCCACAGGCCTGACTATCCAGTTGCTTGACCCCTAAATTTGAATGTCCTGTAAGCCCACCTTGTATTGGTCCTACATTACTTTTTTGATCTGTATAATGCCATATGACCGAAACCTAAATACTACACTCAGAATGAGCTCTTCTGGGGCTTTATATGCTTATTTCTCTTGTTCACACTCCACCCTTTGTGTTTTTGCCACAATCTACTCTTCTGGGAAGGCTTTTCACAAGCATATGGATTGTAGCCGATTGAATTTATGCATATTCCCTCAAAAGAACTTTTATGAGGTCAGGCACTAATGTAGAACGAGAAGACATGGCTTGTGATCAATGTTCCAAATCATTCCATAGGTGTTCAATAAGGTTTCAGTCAGGGCCACGTGAGCTCTTCCACATTAAATTCTTTAGTAGTATAGATAGATTGCATTAAGGTGAAAAAACATTTTCCTTTACAACTCCTTTAAACCTTAAGGCTGGGTTCACACTTGTGCAGTGAGAATTTCAGCTCTTTTATCTCTGCAGATAGATAAGAGAAGTGTTCAGCAGATTAGCTCCATTTTTGCTGTGAATTTGGAGACCTGGGGGAAGTTCTGAGTGAGAAGAGAGTGGGGGAGAAATGTATTGAGCTGAATGAGAGAAATTCCTGAAGAGAACTGAACACATCTGCGAATCAGCTGCGTACCCATAGAAGATAATGGGACTGAATTCGCACCTGAGCCACACCGCAAGGCCTCCACAACGCATACGGATTTCCGGCAATGCGCAGTGCGAATGCATCGCACATATGTGAACCAGCCTCATTGAAAACAATGGCCCAGATTCAGAGAGAATTAGATTCTCGTAGCGTATCAGAAATACACTACGCCGCCGTTTTTTACCTGGCTCTACGTGGAATCCAGGTAGATTTTGTCCAGTAAACGACGGCGGCGTAGTGTTTTTCTCCCGTCGCAATCCATCTGCGCGAGTAGGGGGCGTGAAGCATTTAAAATAGGCGCGTTCCCGCGGCGATCGAACTGCGCATGCTCCGTTCGCAAATTTCCCGCCGTGCATTGCGCGAAATCACGTCGTTACGTCGTAGTAGCGTCGTTTACGTACATTCCTATTCCCGAACGAGTTACGTTAAAAAAAAAACATTTCAAATCGACGCGGGAACGACGGCCATACTTTACATGGGTTACGCACTGTTAGACCAGCAAAAAGCTTCTCTAACATTACGTAGCCAAAAAATGACGTAGGCGATTGCGAGGGACACTCGTACCTTCGTGGATCGCCGTAAAAACTAATTTGCATATCCCGACGCATGAAAACGACGCAAACTCCTCCCAGCGGCCGCAAAAATATCGCAGCGTAGATCCGAAGGCTTACGAAGACGTAAGCCTCTCGGATCGAAGCCCGAAGCCGCCGTATCATGGTTTGAGGATTCAAACTAGTGATACGGCGCGCGAAATTTGAAATTACTCCTGTCTAACACCAGTTAGACAGGCGTAATTGCTCTGTGAATCTGGGCCAATGTCTTTAGAAATGTTCTGCGTTTTGGATGCGGTTGAAACCGCAACCAATTCGCATAGGTGTGAACCCAGCCTAAAAGTTTCATTATCAAGTGCTAACATTTCCTCTGTCCGCATATCATGGTTCATAGTTGAAACCCATAAAGACAAGGGGGGAGTAAAAGCTGTTTTCTAAAATAATGGTATAATCTGCCTCACGGCGCATAAGAAAAAAAATATAGGAGGCTGTGCTTTTGTGATGCTATAGAGCCGGGGAGCATGGATAGAAGAGCAATTTCTGGTGTGGGTGTCAGCGAATCATAGGATTTTGTTATAAATAGGGTTGTCCCGATACCACTTTTTTAGGACCGAGTAAAAGTACCGATACTTTTTTTCATGTACTTGCCGATACCGAATATCGATACTTTTTTAAAATGTGTCCCCAAATGCAGCCATGTCCCCCCACAAATGCAGCCATGTCCCCCACAAATGCAGCCATGTCCCCCCACACATGCAGCCATGTCCCCCCACACATGCAGCCATGTCCCCCCACATATGCAGCCATGTCCCCCCACAGATGCAGCCATGTCCCCCCACAGATGCAGCCATGTCCCCCCACAGATGCAGCCATGTCCCCCCACAGATGCAGCCATGTCCCCCCACATATGCAGCCATGTCTACCACATATATGCAGCCATGTCCCCCACATATATGCAGCGTCGGACCGGTTTCAGCAGATAAATTTGATCGTGTGTACGTGGCCTAACTCTCTGAACCATACCCTGCTCTCTCTCTCTGAACCATACCCTGCTCTCTCTCTCTCTCTCTGAACCATACCCTGCTCTCTCTCTCTGCCCCATACCCTGCTCTCTCTCTGCCCCATACCCTGCTCTCTCTCTGCCCCATACCATGCTCTCTCTCTCTCTCTCTGCCCCATACCACGCGCTCTCTCTCTCTACCCCATACCCTGTTCTCTCTCTCTCTCTGTCCCATGACCTGCTATCTGCCCATACCCTGTTCTCTGCCACCTGCCCTGATATATGCCCCATGCCCTGATCTTTGCCTCATACTCTGATGTGTGTCCCCTTGCCCTGCTCTGTGCCCCATGCCCTGATGTGTGCCCCATGCCCCGATGTGTGCCCCCATGCTCTGCTGCCTGCCCCCATGCCCTTCTGTGTGCCCCCATGATGTGCCCTGTGATGTGTCCCATGACCTACTGTTTGCCCCGTGATATGCATTACTGTGTACCCCATAATGTGCTCTACAGTGTGCACCATGATGTGTCCTACTGTTTGCCCAATGCCCTACTATATGTCCCTCTGTGTGCCCAATTCCCTCCTTTTGGCCCTGTGGTGTGTCCCCATGCCTGCTGTCTGCTCTGTGCCCCCATGCCCTTATGTCTGCCCCATGCCATGCTCTTTGCCCCCATGCCCTGCTGTCTACCCTATGCCCTGCTCTGTGACCCCACACCCTGCTCTGTGCCCCACACCCTGCTCTATGCCCCATGCCCAGCTATCTGCCCCGTGCCCCTAGGCCCTGCGGTGTGCCCCATGATGTGTGTGGGTGTAGCTTGCGTGTGGGCAGGGATACAGGGGGCCCCATGAACTCCTGTTGCCCGGGGGCCCCATGAGTTTCAGTCCGCCCCTGCAGTCATTTCACTGGAAGCACCTGAATTTAGAAGACTGACCACATTTATCTAACTTTTAATCACTAACTCATAATTATTAGGCAGATGAGGAGTTCCGAGTTAGTTTGCAGCACAGTTGTTCCTGGTTTAAAGCCAAAGTATTAATGTAACTGTCAGGCAATTTGTATTTTCAGAAGAAGGTCAGCAAAGGCAGCCCATGCATTTGTTCTATGATAGGATAGTTTGAACATGTTGGATAATGATTAGCGAAGAAGATTATATAATATATATATTTCAATATCTGCTGACTGCAGACAATTCGTTATCCGCGATCGAAAACTAACCTATCTAACCCTGTAAATAAGAAATCAGTATACAGTGGAACCTCGGTTTAAGAGTAACTTGGTTTGAGAGCGTTTTGATTTGCGAGCAACTTATTTTTTTTAATTCGGATTCGGTTTGCGAGTGTTGACTCGCAAGACAAGCAAAATTCAAGCTAAACAGTCCTGCAGTACCTCATTTGGCCTGAGGTACGGCGGGCGCAGAAGCTGAGCAGAGCCGAAAATAGGCATGCAGTACCTCATTTGGCCTGAGGTACAGGGGCGCAGGAGCCGAGAAAAGACGAACATTGTCCTGCAGTACCTCATTTAGCCTGACCTTATCGGACGTTTTTGACGCTCTCTGGCGCCCCCCACCTCTGGTCGCACTAGGTATTGCATCCTATTGAAGTCAATGCAGAACATATTTTCGTTTACATTCCATCCACTTCAATGGGAAAACTCGCTTTGATATGCTAGTACTTTGGATTATGAGCACACTCCTGGAACGGATTCTCGGATTGCTCGTAATCCGAGGTTCAACTGTACATACCTTTTCTGTAGCTGATACCACGCTGAGCTGTCAGCCACGGCTTTACTGTGGCAAAGGTTGCTGTCAACGGAAACCCCATAGTAAGTCTATGGATGAAGTCAATGCCCATTCATTTCACAGCCGACAAGATCAGGTCGAATCGGCATCTATACCGATTTCTTCTTTTCAGGAATACATTGGTTAGTCTTAGCATGTGGCTGGTGTTAGCGCTCTCATCATCACGGCACCATGATTGTTATAGTGTCAGGATGATTGAAGCGCAATATTTCTATTATTACATTGTAATATAAAATTAAATGGTTTAACGCACCATAATGCAGAATCAGTAGGAGCCTTGAGTGTGACACTTGCCACGTCAACCTGCCTTCAGATGTGAATTGTCACTTGCCACGTCACCTGCCACATGTTGCGGATTGTCACTTGCCACGTCACCTACAACATGTTGCAGATTGTCACTTGCCACATCACCTGCCACGTCACGGATTGTCACTTGCCACATCACATGCCACGTCACGGATTGTCACTTGCCACATCACGGATTGTCACTTGCCACATCACCTGCCACGTCACAGATTGTCACTTGCCACATCACCTGCCACGTCACGGATTGTCACTTGCCACATCACCTGCCGCACGTTGTCGATTGTCACGCCGCCTGCCGCACGTTGCCGATTGTCACGCCGCCTGCCACACGATGCCGATTGTCACGCCGCCTGCCGCACGTTGCCGATTGTCACTTGCCACGTCACCTGCCACACGTTGCTGATTTTCATTGCCACGTCCCTGCCACAAGTTTCTGGTTTTCACTTGCCACATGTTGTGGATTGTCATTGGCCTGCTAAGGCGCAGATGTCACTTGCCAGAGTGAAGGCAGTAAGCAGAGAGCTGATGCAGGGTGGGAGGTGAAAGATGATGTCATCTCTCTGCTCCCCGCCCACTGGCTCTCTGACTGCCCAGTACCTCCGCTCTCACGCTGACTGGCCCGCCCACTCACTCGATGATAGCCCGCCCGCATACTCACCTACTGACCTCCCCTCATCCGCCGACATGCCCGCTCAGGCGCTCACTTACCTGCTGATCCTGCTGGCCAGCTCCTATGCTCACCTGCCAACCGGCCTGCCCACACACTCATCTGCCAACCTCCCCTCACTCATCTGCCGACCTGCCCGCTCAGGAGCTCACTCACCTGCCAAATTCCGCTGACTGGCCCCGCCACTGGTTAACCCGCCCGCACACTCGTCTCCTGACTGGCCAGTCCATCACTGTTTTCTCGGAGGGGGCAATTGCCCTGTTGCTCTCCCAGATCCGCCCCTGCACCATACACAATTACAATTGATGCTGCATTTTGGGCAAGCAGGTATAATTAACATCACCCATGCCCTTGGCAGTGGTTGGGGCAAAGACTATTAATGTATGTAGTGAGATGCTTATCTGCCCACTGCCAGACACACAGGTGATAAAAAGGTGGGGTAGGCAATGCGACGGAAGTCACTTTAAGTGGGGGGCACGTGGAACCCAGCTTACCTAAGAAAGGTCAGGAAACTCCCTTTTCAGCTCCACAGGCCCCTCTTATGTGCAAGTTACCCTGTGTCTATTAGGGGCACAGGGTGACTCAGAAGCCCAGTTTGGTCTGCCCTAACCAAACTCACAGTACAACCACACCAGACTCAGCATTTCATGTTACCCATTATCCTGGGTCTTATACAGTATGTGTGGTTTGTGTTGAAAGTTGGAGAGGCTCCTTCACTTGAGACAGTGATATTTATCAATATTGTGATAGTACCAGTCCCATTTGGCATCAGTCCCAACTCCCTTTTCTTCACTGGGATACTGGCCCATGAACCAGGTTGTCTAGGTTTAGAACATGCCGGTCAATAACGCTACCCCACCCGCTTTACTCTTTGTATTATGCATGTTCCAAGCACAGACCAGAGGTAGATAAGAAAGGAGAACGTTTCCTCAAGTTTCCTTCCCACTGAAAAAGTTGGCTTTGTGGCCAGTTGTTTATAAGATTTATTAAAATGTTTGCATGTACCTGTGCCTAATGTTATTAGATGTATAGTTTACCCCGCCCTGTGTCTCTATGCCAACGAGATGGGATTGTCCTCAGTGGTATATACTTGTGTCAGTTCTTCAATAAAAAGTCTTATGTTTCTTACCACCCTACACTGAGTCTGCAGACCAGTTTCATCGGACCAGTTCGATGGTGTGTACGGCCCATCAGACCGTTGTCCGTCAGGACCAAAGTTTTAAAACAGGCTTTAAAACCTGTCCGATGGAAACCCGTCTGTCGGACAGGTTCGATGGTTAGTACACAAAAGCATCGGACCAAAAACCCGTGCATGCTCAGAATCAAGTCGACGCATGCTTGGAAGCATTGAACTTAGTTTTTTCATCACGTCGTTTTGTTCTATGTCACAGCGTTCTGGTCTGATCGGATTTTGGTCCGATGGTGTGTACGCACATCAAACCATCAGACAAGTTCAGAGTTGTCTGATGAAAACGGTCCGTCGGACAAGTCTCATCAGACATGTCTGATCGTGTGTACAGGGTCTAAAAGGTCTACAAAAACTGATACATTAGATACTGTTGCAACCTGGTGGGTGGATTAATTCCCCTGGCTTCTATGTCTTAGATGACCCAACAGAGAGATAAACCGGGCCCTACCACTATTCTTGTTTTATCCACCTGGGAGTTTTGGATGTTTCTGCCAACTTTTATGTCCCCCCACCCCCTGAAACCCCCTTCATAATATATGTGAGAAATACAGAATTGAACAGGGAGGGTAAACCTATAACAGGTATGCCTTCTTTTCTCACTTTCTTTGAGAGTTAATTTTGCTGAAGTATTTTGTGAAGGTCTCTGCTACAGACCTTATATTAACAATAGCTGCTGAACAATCCTCTGCCACAGGATCCTATAATCAGAATTTTCCTCAGTAAACTCAGTTGCACAGTATGAAAAAATCCCTTTAAGCCGACCCGGCAATACTGTGAAACAGGCCAGGATGCGTCCTCCAACTGAGGTACCAGGCTCCTGTCGAGTTACCAGCTTCCAGCTGTGTCCTCTCCTAGACAAGTCCTCCCCGGTTCCTTCAGTTGATCAGCTTCTTCCCGCAGGACAGACAGCATAGGATCACCCTCAAGCCAGTAGGCCCCAGAAGGCTTCTAGGCCGACCTCCAGCTGCGAAGCTTCGGGCCAGCTGGCCCTGAGGCAGAAGAGGAACTGTCACATTCCCCAGGTCAAGGGGACCATGAGGCAAGAGAGTGAGGAAAATGGCGGCCATCCCTTAAGTAACCTCTTCCAGCATTCCCAGCGGTAAAGAAACTCCCACTAGGTTGGTTCTGGGAAAGAGCACCCAACTCAGTCAAAGCTGGAGCAAAGGCCAATTTAGCCATAAAACACAAATCTGAAATAACTACATTTCAGATATCCCACTAAATTTGAAAAATAGCGCCTGGTCAACAGGAACAAAGTGCTACATATCTATTTCTATATATGCTCCAACATGGAAGCTCTCACAGGCTAGAGGGAGGCCACACTATGCAGAGGGGACTTGAAGTGGTAGTATGGCTTGCATATATATTTTCAAATTTGCTATTTTTTTTGTGGCTAGCTGTGCTCCTGGAAAAAAAAACGGTTTTGTTTGTTCTGTGAAAAGCAATTCCATGTGCAGCTTACTTTTGTTCTGCTAACGCCTGTGTGCTACTAGTTAGTGCAGTAGCTACTTCCTGTTTCCCTCCTTAGACCCAGTCTGGTCTAGAGTATAACCACTTGCTGAATTTGTAGAAAACACAGGCAGCTTAACTCTTCATTTAGACACAGAAGTTGAATCCAGCATACCTTTACTTGAGTACAAAGAATATTCTCTCTTGTGTAAGAAGACAAAGATTTTCCCAAGCTATGTCTTTTTTTGTAAATGGAAACTTAAAATGTTACTAAACCTACAACAGTAAAATAAGTCTGTATATGCAGTAAAGCATGCTTGTTATATATAAGAAGTAAATCTCTTGCAATTATTGCTAACAGATGCTATAGCCGCTAATAATGATCACTGTCTTCTCCCGGAGGACCAGGCTTCCCCCCCATTGGGAAAATAATTGCTTGGCAGGAGGGACTCACTCCTATCAGCACTGTGGCCTAGATTCACAAAGCGATTACGCCTGTGTAAATGTTGTTAGACAGGAGTAATTTCGATTTACGAGCGTTTTTACGCTAGTCGAAATCCTCAAACCATGAAAAGACACCTGCGTGCTAAATTTCGACTTTATTACGTGTTAGTACGCCTTCAGATCTACGCTGCCTGAAAATTGCGGCCACTGGGCGGACTTCCTGTTGTTTTTCACCTTCATGGTATGCTAATGAGCTTTTGCCTGGAATCCACAAAATTTCGCTCTTCATTCGCAATCTCTTACGGCACCTTTAGTCATCTTTTTTTTCCGTTTCACTATACCAGCTTTTTGCTGGTCTAATATTAGACAGCCCATGTTAAGTATGGCCGTCGTTTCCCCGCGTCGAATTTCAACGTTTTTTCGATTTCTTTTATTATTTTTAACGTAAGTCGTCCGGAATAGGGAATGTTCGTAAACGCCGCGACTCAAACAACGAATGACGTCACGACGTGATTTCGCGCAATGCACGGCGGGAAATTCCTGAACAGAGCATGCGCAGTTCGATCGTCGCGGGGACGCGCTTAATTTAAATGCTTCACGCCCCCTACTCACGTATTTCGATTGCGCGGCGGAAAAAAAATACGATACAATAGCGTACGCGCAAAAAAACTACCTGAATTCGGCGTAGAGTCTGGTGATAGACGGCAGCGTAGCGTATTTCGATTACGCAGCGGAAGATTACATCTATGTGAATCTGCCCCTGTGTGTTTAAGGGGGAATCGTGTGAATTGTTTTTCCTGCAACCCAGGGTTGCAGAAAATAAATTTGCACCATGTATGGCCAGACCCAAAGCAGCACTCAAGTAATTTGGAACCTTCTCTGTACTTTAGTAACAAGTCATGAAGTATTTGTTTGTGCTATGGAATCACTCTAATGCCGCGTACACACGATTGGATTTCCATCGGACTTCAGATGAAGTCGACTTTCATCAGTCTTGCATACACACTATCAGACTAAATTCCGACCGTCCAAAAGGCGGTGACGTAAAACACTACGAAGAGCCGAGACAAATTAAGTCAAATGCTACCGAGCATGCGTCGACTTGATTCTGAGCATGCATGGATTTTTCTCCGACGGAATTCCACACAGACGATCGGAATTTCCCATCGACATCTTTTCCATTGGAAGAATTTAAAACATGTTCTATTTTTTTACACCGATGGAAAAAAGTCTGATGGGGCCCACACACACACAATCTTTTTTTTTTCCGATGAAAAAAGTCCACAGCATAATGCACTACATTACACCAGCATGCCATGGTAATTATAAGTGTGCAAAGAGGATTTTCCTGGAGTGTCTGTACTGAGTACATGTTCACTGAAACTAGCACACAGGTTATGGAGATGGTGGGAATAAATGGGACCCTGGGACGTGCACTTGAGTGTCAACTCGCCTATTATCCTGCTGCTCTTTATCCTGTTTATTGCTTTTTTTTATTATTTCAAATGTCTGGACTTCATACTTTGCACACTATTCTTTGAATTCCAAATACAGATTTCCTGTTGTAGTCATCTTGTGTTTTTTTTTTCTAGCTACTTTTAGCTCCTTCCTCTGACACAGATTGCAGTGCTGGCGTGACAATGGGAACTGAGAATTGGCAAAACCTTTTCTGTTTTGATGCCTTTGCCAGGTTTTTTCAGGATAACACTTTGCAGCTCTATATATAATGTGCTATGTTAAGTTGAACCTCAATATGCGTGCTGTATGTCATGTACAATTGCCAGTAATTATCTTGGTCATCGTGCAGATACAGATCTTTTCTTTGGAGAGATGACCATTTCTATCAAAATCCCAATATCCTTGGGGACTATATACCTCTTCTATATTTTTAAAGACCGTGATTTGTTTTGATGTTTGAGTTTTAGTATTTAAGCTGAAGTTTCTTCCCTATATAATTTGTCCCATCCGCCCATTAACATTCTATTTTTAAAACAGAACATTTCTATTTTTATGACACTCCTAATTTTAGACCCAGTGATATCAGTAGATTTCTGTGATTCACTATGCAATGCAAGAAGATCATAGTTGTGTACAGCCTATTGCATTAGGGTGTACACCCCAAAGCGCAAACACACACACACACACACCTTGACTGCTGAAGAGCAATGGGCCCAGGTACAAAATTAAATGAAACATAAATGTATAAAAAACCTCCACCCTTGCCCCCTCACCCCCTTTACCCCCTCACCCTATTAAATAAACAGACTTGCAACAATTAGCTTGGAAAAGGCAAGGCGACAGCTTTAATTAAACACCAACACATAACATGTGAACACTTTTAAACCGGTGCCAGTCACAGTTGTACTGTGAGCATGCAATTCCAAAAGGTGTAAATAAATAAAAAGCACTACAAAACATAGCACAGAAAGCAGTGGGGTGGAAACTGACGCGTTTCGCACAAAAGATCAGTGCTTAGTCATAGCATAGAAAAAAGGGGCTGGAGGGTGGGCAGCTCTTCCAGCCACATTCCTCAAAAGACCCAGAATTCCCTGGGGCAATACTTTCCTGAGCTCAGGCCCAGCCCATCCCACCTAGTACGACCAATCCTTGGTGACCACTCAGCCACTTTGGCCATGCCCCCATCAGCCAAGGCTCTCTTTCCCTAAGGGGGCTCAAGGGGCCTTTATTCTCTGCAGCCTTAGCTGCACTGGATAGGGAATGAATGGGAAATGCTGAATGGCTTCTGCGTCATTCACAAACTGAAGCGTAATAAACAGTTTACTATGCTTCCGTTATGAATGGACACAGTGAACGAGTGTGTTCACTGCGTTCATTTAGAAAAGGAAGGGGCCGGCAAATTATATATTTACTAGCCCCTTCCCCTGCTCTCCATACTGAAACATGCCCCACAGCAACCAGGCAAAGAAGAGACATATATGGACAGCCGCACTCCAATAAGTATGAAAAAATGTGCCCTTTATTTGGGTAGAAAAGGAATGCACTACAAAAAACAGCATACAGTGGGAAAATAAACAACTGACGCGTTTCGCATTGATCCTCAATGCTTAGTCATAGCTATAAATAAAAACAAATGATACAAAACATATATATGGTATTCTGAAAAACTCCCCTAACTCCACCCACATGTGATTGGTGCTCTCAAAGTCACAGTGATCACAAACATGTGTAGGTGGGTGGAGGACTTAACAGATCCAACATCAATTCAATTGTAGATATATGATATAAATGTGAATGGAAACACAAAATCTCTGAGAAAACAACCCAATACAAAAATACCTTTGTGGTACAATGTTTCAATGTTAATACTTATCTGTCTTTAAGTCAGATCCACTATTCCCTTCAGTAAGGAACTTAGGGCCAGATTCACGTACATTGGCGCATATTTTGACCGGCGTATCGCACCTCCTTTACTTTACCGTTAGAACGGCGCAATGTAGAGGTGCAATCACCGTATCCTCGTAGTATTTGCGCAGAAATTTGCGCCGGTGTAACGTAAATTCCGAGGCGTAAAGGCGGAGTAATTCAAATTGGGAAGGACGTGGGCGTGTTACATTGAAATGCAAATGAAGGGCCGGCCTGATCGCGCATGCGCACATGAAGCAGACCATGGTCAGCACCTCTGTGCGCATACTCACAACTCGGGAACGGCGCAATCAGTGAAATTGGAAGTGGACCCGGGCAACTTAGTGAACTACGCAGAGAGCTTAAATAGACAGAGACAAACGCCCTTCCTTTGCAAAAGTACATCAAATCCTTTGTATGCCTTCCTATACAGCAAGGTGCTTTTGTTCTGTTGTTTGTTCGCGTTTTGTTTGTTTGTTATGTGACGTGTCTTTGAGATATTTGGGGACTGTTTTGCAGAGTATTTTTGTCTTTTCTGTGTTTTCTTTGTTGTTTTTTTTTTTTTAATTATATTTTTGCTGGGCATTTTTTATTAAATTTTTTTTGGTACATTTTTTTAATAGGTTCTGATTGTTCAAGGGCCAATGATTTTGTGAAATGTGGGGGTGACAATCCTGCCGGAAAGGGGTGTATCCACCCCCCCACATTTGTGGAGGAGAAGTGATCCCCAGGTCCGTGTGAATGGCATATGAATGTACAGTGAACATAATTGGAGCCGTGGCATGGCGTTACTGTTCACAAGTCCTGCATGGTGGGCTTGTGCCAATCCAATTTGATGAGGATGTGGTTTGTGTGATATAGGGACCACAGTGGTGTGCATGCATGTATTATCATTGTGCCATGATAATGTGTGTGTTTAACGTGCAAAGATGCCTAATGTGAGCTGTCTCCTGGCTGCTCTTCCCTCAGAAGACGGGGTAGCCTCGTTTAGGGGGGGGATTGTCCTGGTTCAGGGGTCAGGTCATCACTTATGTCAATCTCCAGGCCCTTTCTCACTGCGAAGTTGTGCAGCATGCAACATGCACCGATGATCTGGCATACAAAGTTTGGGGAATACAACAGGGTACCATGGGGGGTTCCGTATAGGAGTCATGAGATGGGGTCCCAGTGCATATGCAGAGTCACCCTGAAGGGATAAGACAGGAGGATGTTAGTAGTGCATGTGCCCCTTGTGATTTCAGCATCATGGGGGGGACAGTCATGCCTCCACCCATGTCACTCACCAACCCACCAGCTGTCCCCATACATGTTCTGTTCGAAATCTGTGAGGATGGGGCTAGGATTGTATATGTAACTGTCATGGGTGTCATGGGTGGTGTCATGTGTTGGGCTGGTGATGTCCTCCTGCAGGGTTGTGGTTAATTCCAGGATGGCATGAGGGGTGAATCTGAAGATGCGAGACACCTCAGAATCACTCATGCCAAAGATGTCTATGCGTGTGTGATATATCAAGTGAAGAGTGAGGGGCTTGTATCAGATTAGATTATTATATCCATCAAGGTTTTAAAGGGCTATTGAAAGATAGTGAGACCATGTTTGTAATTTGTATGTATGTTATGTATTGGTGTATATATGTATGTATATTTTTTGTAAAAATGTTTATAAAAGCAAAGAAAAGGTTTTTGTAAAAAAAAAAAATCCTCTCCCGTGCCCTCCTCCGTGCCCTCCTCCGTGCCCTCCTCCTTCTTTGCTCATCTAAAGTCAATAGTATAGCTATGAGCATGGATGCCACTGGCACGTTGGCATACAGTTTGTTGTCCAGCAAGTGTGACTGCTCAGCTCCTCACTAACAGTGTTGCTTTAGCTGACATGTAGACGGATTGTCTAATTTTATTCCACCTTTTATATGGTCTAATTTTAGACAGGACGTGCAGCTGTTGCGCACAACGCGTAGCCTGCGCTGCACCAACGTTCTTTTGTGGATCCCCGTAACTCCCTCATTTGCATATTTGAATAGTGCATTTTTGCGCCGACAGATCCGTCGGTCTATCGAAATTACGCCGGTCTAAAAAAAAGTAGATTTCTTGCGGATCTCTTTTTGGGGATGCGGCGCATCAAAACGCATGCGCAAATTTAGTATTACGCCGCGCATCTCCTGTAATGCCGGCGTAATGGCTCTGTGAATCTGGCCCTTAGTTACTGCTAGACAGAGCGGTACAGGCGGGGATACTTTCAGTAAAGGAACGAGATTTGTTTATTCCCATCAACCCGAAAATGCCCATTTTTCATCACTTAGGCGGCGTACACACGACCGAGGTTCTCGCTGGAAGCTGCATTCCAGCGAGGACCTCGGCCGTGTGTACGCTTCTGGCTCGCCCCGCCCGTCGGGAATCCCGTCGAGCGAAAAAGAGAGCACGCTCTCTTTTTGCTCGACGGCCCGCCTGGATGAATGGCTGGTTGCCATTCCCCGACGGGCGGGTCGCCGATTTCGACGGCCGGCAGAGAACCTCTCGACGGCGGAACGATGTGTTCTGCCCGTCGAGGTTCTCTGCCGTGTGTACGCGGCGTTTACCCAAAATTCACAAGGGCCTTTGCCCATTGGTCGGCCGACCAATAGTGGCAGACATTGGTTCATTGAATGAACATTTGGGAGACTGGATCGATAGCCAACTTCAACCTCTGGTCCTAGGACTCCCGGGCTATCTCCGGGACACCAAAGACCTCTTGTACAAACTCCATGGCTTTTCATGGACTGATCATCACAGATGGATCAGCTGTGATGTTTCAAGTCTTTATTCCAGTATTCCCCATCACTTGGGGATTGTGGCGGTTAAAATGTTCCTAAAAAGAATCAGGCAAGTTTCTCTCTGGTTCTGCAAGAATTCATCTCTCAGGCTCTAGAGCAGGGCTCAAAATTTCAAGTCCTGAGCCATTAGCCAGGCCTTAAGAGTTACTCACCACCAGTTGCCCCACCCAACACCTTCCCTGCCCCCACCCCTAAGTCCGTCCCTAAACACATCCTTGTAAATTATCTCATGAAATTACACTGTTAAATATTTTAAAGCAGAATTAAGTTCCAAAAATAAATATTAACAACTTTAACAGCCTTACCGTGTCCCATCACTTCAGCCTTACAGTGCCCCATCACTTTGCCCCATCAATTGCCGCATTACTGTGCCCCATCAGTTGGCACATTACTGTGCCCCATTAATGTGTCCCCATCAATTGCCGCATTACTGTGCCCCATCAATTGCCGCATTACTGTGCGTCCATCAATTGCCAACATTACTGTGCCCCATCACTTTGCCAGCATTAACTGTGCCCCCATCACTTCGCCCCGCATTACTGTGCCCCAGAACACTTTGCCTTTTGTCGCATTACTGTGCCCCATCACTTTTGCCTTCATTATACTGTGTCCCCATCCACTTTGCCACATTACTAGTGCCCCATCACTTTGCCCAAATAACTTCATTCTACAAAATTATCTAGACTGCCTCTTTATTACGAGAGAGCTGGTCTCCACAGTCCGTCTGTAACACCATTCTAGGAGAACTTGGTGCCAGAAAATTACCGATATATAACAGAAAACAGAATAGGGGCAAA